>JAEKDQ010000290.1:0-25000 GCA_026937815.1 Etheostoma perlongum | reverse complement strand
GCCAGAGGTGGGTAGTAACGAGTTAAATTTACTCAGTTACATTTACTTGAGTAAGTTTTTGAAAAAATTGTACTTCTAGGAGTAGTTTTATATCACTATACTTGTACTTGAGTAGATTAGTGAAGAAGAAACTGTACTCTTACTCCGCTACATTAGGGTACACTGAGCTCGTTACTTTTCTTTTTACCTCTTTGGTATTCTAAGCGTCATCATTTTTACCCCAGCGTACGTCTCATTTTAATGTTTAATTTTGACAGAGCGAGAGAGAGAGAGAGTCTTCCGCTGAAGGCTCTACCAAGGCTTTCACCAATCACACATCGTTGTGCAGTCACGTGACCATACTCCACATACCGTACTCAACCGTCGCCAAAGCAACGCAGACCAGGAGTAGTTTTGAAGTTTTTGAGTTTTATAGTTTTGAATTATAACACAGCTTTGAGGCAATGAGTCCACATTTTACTTCCTGTTGGGAACCGTGTTGCACCGTCCCAACGCTGCTGAGAGATTTGCATGTTTTTTGCACCCAGCGTAGAGAGCAAGGTTAGAAATACTACAACTTTTAGCCAAAGAGTGCCATATTTTTTAAGATGTATTTTTGAGTGGTTGCTTAGCAACAGCCAAAGTAACACACTTCAGATCTCCTCAGCATCTGTTTAGCATTTGTTTTTAAGGAGATGCCCAGTGGACACTATGCTCTTTGATTTACACTCTGAGAGGCCGTATTAAAATTCTGCATGATCACATAATCATCTTTCAGAGTGCAAAGAATATCATCTTACAGGACAAACAAAAGTAGAAATATGTTATGTTATGTTATAGCCTACTGATACTCCAAACTGAACTGAATGAAGCCAGAATACTGTTGACACATGTTTTCTGTCTTCTATATTTTTATATTATCTGGTCTATGGGGACAAAGTTCTAATAAAAGGTTATTTTAATAGCAGCCCTGACAGAACAAAGCCATAATGTGCTTCACAAGAGTAAAATTCTTAAAAGAAGACCAAAAACAGTAAAAAGATCAAGCATAAAAAAAGAATGGACTTGGACTCTAGCTCAGAGACTTGAGACTTGACTTGGACTCTAGCTCAGAGACTTGAGACTTGACTTGGACTCTAGCTCAGAGACTTGTGATTGGACTTGGACTAGCTCAGAGACTTTGGACTAGCTCAGAGACTTGACTTGAGACTAGCTCAGAGACTTGAGACTTGACTTGGACTCTAGCTCAGAGACTTGACATGGAATCTAGCTCAGAAAGGTGAGACTTGACTTGGACTCTATCTCAGAGACTTGAGACTTGACTTGGACTCTATCTCAGAGACTTGAGACTTGACTTGGACTCTATCTCAGAGACTTGAGACTTGACTTAGATTCTAGCTCTGAGACTTGTGACTGGATTTGGATTCTAACTCTGAGACTTGTGACTGGATTTGGATTCTAACTCTGAGACTTGTGACTGGATTTGGACTCTAACTCTGAGACTTGTGACTGGACTTGGACTCTAACTCTGAGACTTGTGACTGGACTTGGACTCTAGCTCTGAGACTTGAGAGCCTCTGTGGTTAATAGCATACATGCCTCTGAACCTAGGTTTGGCAGATTACACTGTTCTGTTCCTGAGAGAGTGCTCCTGAATCAAAGAACCCGGCAGAATAACACCGCTGAGACACAGGCACACACTTCTTATTTAAAGCAGCAGGTTTAGAAAGCGGCAAGGTTCACAGACACCGTTATACCAGACAGGAGGCTGCCTGCTGTCAGGAGCCGCTGAGGGAAACAGTAATGGGCTTGGCTCAAGTTCACCTCAATAACAGAAGGGAGCTTGTGTGTCACTCCCTTTTAAGCCGCCTACACATGATCCGTGGCAAAATCGGGAGGTAGGGCGCAGAGCAGAAAGGCAAAGCACAGCACAGGATTGTTTTGAATTGGATGGATAGATAGATAGATAGATAGATAGATAGATAGATAGATAGATAGATACTTTATTCATCCCAAAGGAAATTTTAGGCATCCAGTAACAAGACAACCAACACAACAAACACATGTATACACACATGTGTCACACATACTGTACATAAAAACACAAATAAAAATCTTCTACAGTAATGCAATGACCATGATAAGGTAAGGTACTATGGTAGACTGTGTGCAATAGTGATTGAACAGTGCAGTAGATCATACTTCTAGGTCTACATCTAGAAAGATCAGCGGCAACAATGTCAAAGTTGAAATAATTAGATTTTTAACCTATTTGGGCGCCACCGCTCGCCCTATAGGAAACAATGGAACGGCGAGCGCAGACTGGTTTTAGTGCTACATAGGTGAGTAAAGGCATAAGCAATACAAACTGAATCCATGAGTTAACAGCACACAATATTGGATGCACATCCACCAACTTGGATGGAGTTGTAACCACGATGACTCTATAGAATACCAATCAGAAGTAAGCAAAGGGAAACAACAAGCTATCTACTTTTTTGACTAACTTATGAAGCTGCCATGTGGAGTTAGCTGTGTTCACGGCACTTGATGATAACTGCAAGTCTTTTTAGCAGGTTGGACTGTAAATGTGTTTGTTGATAAAAGCTCTGTGATAAACTGTGATCTGTTTCTCGGCCTCTCATGCTGGCGTTGGCTCCAACTCTCTGTGAGGATAAATAGGAATAAGCTGGTTAAACAATCTCCGGGAACCATCACCTTATCGTGGTGGAGAGGTTTGTGTGTCCCTATGAACCTGAGGGCTGTGTTGTCTGGAGCTGTGTGCTCCTGGTAGGGTCTCCCATGGCAAAGTGGTCTCAGGTGAGGGGCCAGACAAAGAATGGTTCAAAAGCCCTATGCAAAATCGAGGAAGAGAGGGAGTGACCCTGCCCGGAGGAGGCCCGGGGCCCCCGTCTGGAGCCAGGCCTGGACGGAGGGCTCGTCAGCGAGCGCCTGGTGGCCGGGTTTGCCATGGAGCCCGGTCGGGCACAGCCCGAAGAAGCTACGTGGCCCCCCTATCTCCATCCCATGGGCCCACCACCTGTGGGAGGAACCGCTGGGGTCGGGGTGCGCAGCCACATGGGTGGCGGCGAAGGTCAGGGACCTCGACGGACCAGACCCGGGCGGCAGAGGCTGGCTCTGGGGACGTGGAACGTCACCTCTCTGTGGGGAAGGAGCCGGAACTTGTGCGGGAGGTGGAGCGCTACCAGTTAGATCTGGTGGGGCTTACTTCTACGCACAGTTCTCGGTTCTGGAACCGTACTCCTGGATAGGGGTTGGACTCTGTCCTACTCCGGAGTTGCCCAGGGTGAGGCGCCGGGCGGGTGTGGGGATACTCACAAGCCCCGGCTGAGCGCCGCTGCGTTGGAGTTTACCCCGGTGGACGAGAGGGTCGCCTCCCTACGCCTGCGGGTGATGGGGGGAAAACTCTGACTGTTGTTTGTGCATATGCACCAAACAGGAGTTCGGAGTATTCGGCCTTCTTGGAGACCTTGAATGGAGTCCTGTATGGAGCTTTAGTAGGGGACTCCATAGTTCTGCTGGGGACTTCAACGCACACGTGGGTGATGATGGAGATACTTGAGAGGCGTGATTGGGAGGAACGGCCTCCCTGATCTGAACCAGAGTGGTTGTTTGTTGTTGGACTTCTGTGCTAGTCATGGATTGTCCATAACAAACACCATGTTCGAACATAGGGATGCTCATAAGTGTACGTGGTACCAGAGCACCCTAGGCCAAAGGTCAATGATCAATTTTATAATCGTTTCATCTGATCTGAGGCCGTATGTTTTGGACACTCGGGTGAAGAGAGGGGCAGAGCTGTCAACTGATCACCATCTGGTGGTGAGCTGGGTCAGGGGATGGGGGAGGACTCTGGACAGACCTGGTAAGCCCAAACGAGTAGTGCGGGTGAATTGGGAACGTCTGGAGGAGGCCCCTGTCCGACGGACTTTCAACTCACACCTCCGGGCGGAGCTTTTCGCATTCCTGTGGAGGCTGGGGGCATTGAACCTGAGTGGACAATGTTCAAAGTTTCCATTGCTGAAGCTGCGGCGGCGAGCTGTGGTCTTAGGGTCTTAGGTGCCTCAAGGGGCGGTAACCCACGAACACCCTGGTGGACACCGGTGGTCAGGGAAGCCGTCCGACTGAAGAAGGAGTCCTTCCGAGATATGTTATCCCGGAGGACTCCGGAGGCAGTTGCAAGGTACCGACGGGCCCGAAGGGCTGCAGCCTCTGCCGTGACAGAGGCAAAGCAGCGGGTGTGGGAGAAGTTCGAGAAGACATGGAGAAGGACTTTTCGGTCGGCACCAAGGTGCTTCTGGAAAACCGTTCGCCACCTCAGGAGGGGGAAGCGAGGAATCATCCAAGCTGTTTACAGCAAGGATGGGACGTTGTTGACCTCAACTGGGGAGGTAATAGAGCGGTGGAAGGAGCACTTTGAGGAACTCCTAAATCCAGCTGGCACGCCCTCTGTGGTAGAGGCAGAGCTGGAGGATGATGGGGGATTGTCGTCAATTTCCCTGGTGGAAGTCGCTGAGGTAGTAAAACAACTCCACAGCGGCAAAGCCCCAGGGATTGATGAGATCCGTCCAGAAATGCTGAAAGCTCTGGGTGTGGAGGGGATGTCTTGGTTGACACGCCTCTTCAACATTGCGTGGAAGTCTGGGACGGTGCCTAAGGAGTGGCAGACCGGGGTGGTGGTTCCCCTCTTTAAAAAGGGGGACCAGAGGGTGTGTGCCAATTACAGGGGTATCACACTTCTCAGCCTCCCTGGTAAAGTCTACTCCAAGGTACTGGAAAGGAGGGTTCGGCCGATAGTCGAACCTCGGATTGAAGAGGAACAATGCGGATTCCGTCCTGGCCGTGGAACAACGGATCAGATCTTCACTCTCGCAAGGATCTTGGAGGGGGCCTGGGAGTATGCCCAACCAGTCTGCATGTGTTTTGTGGATCTGGAGAAGGCGTATGACCGGGTCCCCCGGGAAAATTGGGGAGGTGCTGCGGGAGTATGGGGTGAGGGGGTCCCTTCTCAGGGCCATCCAATCTCTGTATGACCAAAGCGAGAGCTGTGTCCGGGTTCTCGGCAGTAAGTCGGACTCGTTCCAGGTGAGGGTTGCCCTCCGCCAGGGCTGCGCTTTGTCACCAATCCTGTTTGTAATATTTATGGACAGGATATCGAGGCGTAGTCGGGGCGGGGAAGGGTTGCAGTTCGGTGGGCTCGGGATCTCATCGCTGCTTTTTGCAGATGATGTGGTCCTGATGGCGTCATCGGTCTGTGACCTTCAGCACTCAATGGATCGGTTCGCCGCCGAGTGTGAAGCGGCTGGGATGAGGATCAGCACCTCTAAATCTGAGGCCATGGTTCTCAGCAGGAAACCGATGGAGTGTTTTCTTCAGGTAGGGAGTGAGTCCTTACCCCAAGTGAAGGAGTTTAAGTACCTTGGGGTCTTGTTCACGAGTGAGGGGACCATGGAGCGTGAGATTGGTCGGAGAATCGGAGCAGCTGGTGCGGTATTACATTCTGTTTATCGCACCGTTGTGACGAAAAGGGAGCTGAGCCAGAAGGCAAAGCTCTCGATCTACCGGGCAATTTTCGTTCCTACCCTCACCTATGGTCATGAAGGCTGGGTCATGACCGAAAGAACGAGATCCAGGGTACAAGCGGCCGAAATGGGTTTCCTCAGGAGGGTGGCTGGCGTCTCCCTTAGAGATAGGGTGAGAAGCTCAGTCATCCGAGAGGAGCTCGGAGTAGAGTCGCTGCTCCTTCGCGTCGAAAGGAGCCAGTTGAGGTGGTTTGGGCATCTGGTAAGGACCTCCCTAGGTAGGTGTTCCAGGCACGTCCAGCTGGGAGGAGGCCTCGGGGAAGACCCAGGACTAGGTGGAGAGATTATATCTCCAACCTGGCCTGGGAACGCCTCGGGATCCCCCAGTCGGAGCTGGTTGATGTGGCTCAGGAAAGGGAAGTTTGGGGTGCCCTACTGGAGCTGCTGCCCCCGCGACCCGACTCCGGATAAGCGGATGAAGATGGATGGATGGATGGTTAAACAATGAACGCATTCCCCTTACCTGCAATACAGTGAGTTGTTATTGTTGGAGTGCCACGGGCAACACAGCGCAGGACAGGCCGTGTGACAGCTTACTCAGCTTCTTCACAAGTATGAATGTAGTGTGTGAACAACAGATGAGTATGTAATCCCCCTCTCTTTCTCTCTCTCTCTCTCTCTCCATCAGAAACACAAAGTGGATCTGTTCTACAAGGTCCGCCACGTGATGATGGAGCTGATCGACCTGAGGAGGCAGCTCCTGTCCGGCCACCTGACGCAAGACCAGAGCCGAGACGTCAAGAGACACATCACAGTCAGACTGGACTGGGGCAACGAGTGAGAACACACACACACACACACACACACACACACACACATATATTGTACATCCTGGATTTCTCTTCTCGTGTCTTCGTTCCCCCCACCTTAGATGTGAGCATAGGAGGCGAGGTAGAGACGCGGGGAGAAAGGAGACAAGACAACACACATTTTACAAAAGAGACATTTGTACTTCAGAGCCGTCCTTTTAAAGCGCGTTACACAGTGTGTGACACAGTTTCTGACTGTGTCACACACTGTAGACTGTATATAAAGATGGATGACGCGTCTCCACTTCCTCCCACTGTATACAAGTGAAGGCCACATCTCCCGGATACGGGTGCTGCCATTTTTGTAATTTTGGAGCCAGGGTCCGCCCAGTAGCGATCGGGTGGTGGAGCCACGGTATCAAAGCCCCGCCCTTACACCCGCTGGACCAATCACAAGTTAATCCCAGCTGTCAATCATGGCGTTTCAGACCGTTTTTTTTAGCATAAAATAACTATTACAAACCAAACTGATAAAAAAAGAAACACTTGAACACACATCAGCGTGATCAGAACTACCTTAAATAACAGAAACAATTGTAGCGCTAACATCGCACGTCCTGTGATGTGACTGTCACACATATATTGCAATTTATAACCTTTTTTTCAACTTCTAATATTTCCCCAATTTCAAATGACGTCCCCTAAAAGGAAACATCTGTTTTATCTAAAAAGACTAATTTCTCACTTTGTTCATCTCACTTCAATTTTATTGCTGCAAAATGGGATTGTCAAGGAGACAAACTGACCAACACATAACTATAATAAATAGTACTGACAGTAGGATCCTGATGGTGTTTTCTGTTTTTGTAGGACCCAGTAACAGTAGTATATAATGTAATTAATAGTTCAGATTTTTGACAGACATACCCATACAAGTTGGAATTACATGCTATATTAATATTACATGTTATACATGCATGTGTGCAAGCTGAGGGGAGATATATTGAAGCCTGGCAGAGGCTGACTGAGAACTCACTGAGATAAACATTTTAAGCCACAATAACTCTCAAAATCAAGTTTGCCTAGTGCTGCTTATCTCCCCCAGCAGATGACTGATAGCTCTGACTCCAGCTGGTGAGAGAAGTTGTGTCGGATAAATGAGCATCAGCGTTTACAGTTCATAGCCTGAAAGCTAATTCACACTGAAATGTAGCTCGATAGGAAAAAAAGGAATTGTTATTATATCAGAGGTATTCTGTGCGTTGTGTGAACAGCAGAGTCACGTCTCAGTAAAATCTAACAACACAACCTTCAGCTCTCAGTTCTTAACCTTAATCAGCCGGGGATGAAGTGTTTCCTCTGCCTCTGGAGCCTTGGTTAAACACAATTTACAGACATTTCATTTCTCATTCCCAGTTAAAGAAACCTATTTACTCAGAATATTCTGCGCCGTGTCTTTAAGAGCGAGGTCACAGGTCTGTGGGTGAAAGATAGGAATTTGAGATTGAACAGAAAGTAATTGTCAGGAGCAATAACCCTGGAGGCCACGTCGAAAATTGTAGTGTGTGTGTGTGCGTGTGCGTGTGCGTGTGCGAGTGTGTGCCTATATTCATATAAATAGTGTACAAGGTTTTGTGAAGGTTAAAGACACTGACATTCTCTCCCTCTCTTCCTCCCTTCCTTCCTCTTTCTCTCTCTCTCTCTAACGTCTCCCCCTCTCTCTCTCCCTCTCTACCTCTTCCTCTCCCCTTATTTCACCCCTCTTTCTCGCCCTCTCTCTCTCTCTTCCTCTCGCTCCTCTCCCTCTCCCCTCTCTCTCTTCCTCTTTCTCTCTCTTTCTGTCCCTCTCTCTCCCTCTCTAACCCTCTCCCCCTCTCTCTCTCCCCCTTTCTATCTCTCCCCTCTCTTTCCCTCTCCCCCCTCTATTTCCTCCTCTCCCTCCCCCCTGCCTCTCTCTCTCTCTCTGTCTGATCCTCCCCCTCTGTCTCTCTCTCTCAGACACCTGGGTCTGGACTTGGTGCCCAGAAAGGAGTTTGAGATGGTTGATGAAGACCAGATAAGCGTGTCAGATCTTTATAAAATGGTAAGACCTTTTTAAACTTTTTAAACGAAACGTGGCCGGGTTAGCTCAGTTGGTAGAGCGGGCACACATATGAAGAGGTTTACTCCTCGATGCAGCAGCCGCAGGTTCTTTGCTGCATGTCATTCCCCCTCTCTCCCTCTCCTTTCATGTCTTCATTTGTCGTGTTGAAATAAAAGCTTAACAAACAGACTCAGATATCCCTGATTACATCTCCACTAAACTGCCTAACGTAATAAGATTGAGTTAGTGGATTTGATTGCATTTTCACATGTGGGGAATACAGTGTCGGTAAAGTACACTCTAAGAAATATCTGTGTCAAGCTCCACCTTGTTGTGTATTACGTGACATACTCTTTAACTGTTTAACGCTGCTGCTGCTGTCCCCTGATTCTCTGGGTACTCCTCTGAACAGAGCCATACCGGCAAATTTAATTCGTAATTTATTTGATGAAATTTCTAAAAGCATTTTTATTGTCAGCGTTGCTCTTGACTCAATGGACCTGACAGAACTGGATGTAGCTGTGAGTATGTGCAATGTGAGGCGGGCTCTGGTTTGTTCTTGGTTTCTCTTAGTAACACATGATGTTCTGTGTCTTACATCAGTCCGGCTTTAAATAGCTGAGCTGCGCCAGTCAAACACTGTAGCCACGGTGATTCCCCTTTGTTCCGTTGCTTAGATACTGATCTGGGGCCAAAGAAGATATTAGACAGAGAAATTGAAGGAGATAAAGGGCTGAAGTTAATGGGTGGTAAGATGGAAGGTGGGAAACAGAGAGAACATCAAGAGAGAGAAAGGCAACGGTTTCCCCCCCCCATCTAAAAACATGTACTAGGTTCTCCAGTCAGCCCCCACTGGCTCAGATCTGGAGTTGGTCCCCGGCGCTTTAAATGAGCCCACTGCTCCCTGGAGGGAGGGGTTTAATGCAGAGAATACATTTGGCTACATGTGTATGTGACAGTAAAGTACCTTTACCTTTAGTTGTACCTTTACCTTTAGTGGTAGAAGTGCCGTTCCAGTGAAATCTTATCCCATCAGCTCCTTCAAGGCCGTCAGATCGCCATGCCAATCATAAGCAGCTTCTCTTTTTCTTTAATTTTTTTTTTTTTTTTTAAGAAACATGACGTCTTTATCTCATCATCAGAGGAAACTTTGCAGCATCAGCCCTCTATCTAGTAATCAATGTCCCTTACATGACTCTGAAACCACAGAGGGGTTATACGCACTTTATTCAGAGAGGAGAGGAAACAAGCAGAGATATAAGGGGGGGGGGTGACACACACACACACACACACACACACACAGTCAAAGTGAAAGTTAACATGAAGGTAAAATGATTTGTAATAAAACTCGTAGGTGACAGTAATGTTAAAAAGTGAATTCCCAACATGTTAAACCAAACTTATAAACCAATGTCCCCCAACAGAGCAGCCTGTGGATCAGGGTGCAGCCCGAAGCAGTGATCCACAACAACACCAAGAAAAGATCAACTAACTCAATAAATATACTATATAATATAATATCATATACAGTATGTGTAAACCTTTAATCCAGTTTGCAGCCTGTCTTTATTTTGTTTCAACAAGGTCTCTTCTGCCACTCAAATTCCTCCCTCACTGTACAGAAACTTCCACAACAGTGTGTTTGTATAAATAGATGAGGGAACATCTGCACCCTGTCAGGTTCACTTCTAACATTCAAAACCTATTTTTTCTCAGTAGTAATATTTTGACTATATGCATATTAAGTGTGTCTTTGAGCTGAAAGCTGCGCTCCTCTCTGAATAGTTACTTTAGAGTTTCCTAAATGACTCATTAAAGGACCACTCTAGATTTAATCATTAAAGGAGAGGGACTCGCCCTGAGCCGGAGCCGGCTGCTGCGTGTCATGATGAATGTTGATTGGCTGATACATGTCTAACATCTAGCAACCAGATAGTGTTATGGGCGGGACATGAAGTGAAACGGGAGCAGAGGGAGAGACTCTGAGCTGTAGCTGAGACAAAGTAGAACTCCTTTTATTTCATTAACTTTACCGGTTATCAGTCAAATAAAACACAGATGGAGATAATCTGCAAACTGCCAAATATAAGACAGAGCCTTCCCAGTTGCTGCTCCATGACTCCCTCCATTTCTGTTTTTATATCTCGGATAAAGACCCATTTTAAGCCTCTAATCTCATCATGTCTATCATTCTGGGTCTGGGAACTGCTGCTTGTTGTTATCAATGGGATCTTCTTTTTATGATTTACATTACACTTACATTTTAATGTTCTTTTATACAGCACTTTGGTCAGATTAACCTGTGTTTAAATGTCTCTAGAAATCAACTTTACTTACTGAAAGTTAACATGAGAAACATTTTACAGACCGAGAGATATGTTGCTTATAATTATTAATCATAAATCACAGTCAAAACAATAAAAACTAGTTCCCAAGTTTTATTGTTTATTAACAATATTTATTATCCAGACAATGGATTGTAGAGTGATATAGACCAAGATATAACAACAAGTTTATAACACTGACAACACTGCAAGATACTACTGTTATAAATGCATTAAAGACAATTCATCTTCCTTCATATAAAATAACACATAATCTTTACATTTAAAATAAAACTTCACACACGCAGACACACACACACACACACACACGCAGACACATTCACACACACACACACACACTCAATAACATCAAGAAAAGATCAACTAACTATATATATATATATATATATATATATATATATATATATATATATAGAATATAATATATATACTGTGTGTGTGTATGTATATATATATATATATATATATATATAGAATATAATATCATATATACTGTGTGTGTGTGTGTATGTATATATATATATATATATATATATATAGAATATAATATCATATATACTGTGTGTGTGTGTGTATGTATATATATATATATATATATATATATATATATATATATATATATATATATATATATAACGCAACATGCTAATACAGACGATAAGGGAACAACTGCACCCTGTCGGGATCAAAGGTGTCCCATCCCTAGCTTTAAAGCCCATGTATACCAGGCTGTGTTAAAGCCAATGATGAAATGATCATCTGCATGTTAAGTGTGTGTGTGAGCTGAAAGCTGCGCTCCTCTCCTGGTCCTCTGGTTCACAGCGACTACAGCAGCACTGAGCATCAGCAGCAGAACACTGAGCACTGAGCATCGCACTTTGAAGAAGGTGGAGTAAATCCCAAAGGGCTCCATGTACACTAACAGAGTTCTCTCTGTTGACACACACTGATAATTATCATCTGGGTTAGAAGCTGCACACCAGTACTCCCCTCGTCTCCCACGGAGATATCAGAGATAACCAGGCTCCCATTATCAAAGTACGTGCTCACTCTGCTCATTCTCTGATATGTTAGACTAAAGATTCTTCCCTCTGTTCGGTTCGACTTGATAAACCAACCATGAACCTTACCCTCTCCCCCATCTCTGCATCTGAGAGTGACTTCATCTCCCTCTGAGAAGAGCTCTACAGCAGAGGGGCCACATATGGGGCACACCAGCAGCACATACTGTTGCAATCTCCTAGATGCTTCACAGAAGTACAGACCTGATTGATGCTGTAAGAAGAAGTATTCACCGTGCTGACAAGTCGTTGTTTCAAGTGTTCAGGTACTGAGGAGGGGTTGGACCAGAGGTCAGAGGTGTTCCACAGGACAAGCTTCTCCTCACCAACAGACCTCGAGATCAGGCAGGAGGTGGTGTTGTTAGGGAGGTTGAAGGTGTAAGAGCCTCCTTCCCCCTGGATGATGATCTCTTCTTCTGCATGGATGTTGTTGATGAGCGCAAACAGCAGGAAGGAGAGCTCTGTGACTGCAGCCATTCTGCTCCGAGGTCGTCACACACTGACGCCACTCAGCTCATACACTCTACGCCGACCCTCATCAGCAGCTGCTCTTTTGATTCTTTAAAAAAAAAACATGACTTCTTTATCTCATCATCAGAGGAAACTTTGCAGCATCAGCTCTCTATCCAGTAATCAACGACCTCTACATGACTCTGAAACCCCAGAGGCTGACGTGTGTCTTATACACACTTTATTCAGAGAAGAGAGGAAACAAGCAGAGATTAAAAAAGGTGTGTGTGTGTGTGTCTGTCTGTGTGTCTGTGCGTGTGTCTGTGTGTGACCGTCTGTGTTTGTGCGTGTGTCTGTGTCCTTGTGTCCGTGTGTATCTGTGTGTGTGTGTCTGTCCATGTGTGTGTGTTTGAGACCGACCATGTGTGTGTCAGTGTGTGTTTCTGTGTGTTTGTGTGTGTATTTTTGTGTGTGTGTGTGTATGTGTGTTTGTGTGTGTATTTTTGTGACTGTGTGTGTATTTGAGAATGGAAATTCGGTGTGGTGTTATCACCATTTCCCCCCAAATGGTAGTGTTTCCCAGCTGCCGCCTCCCACTTTAACCGCTGCACAAGATCAGAAAAACAAGAAGCTAGAAGACGAGCAAAAGAAAGTTACACTGACATGAGACGGATTTGAAATTATATTTCAAATGCCTCCCTGGTGGTAAACTGTTTATCTTTTAGTAATTTCCCTTTTTGTTTGACCGAGAAAAGGTCAAGTTGAAGTAAACACAAGATAATATTGAATTCATTGATCCCTGTGGAGGATTTACATCATTGCTGCATCTGCAGAATATGTTTCATCACCGGAGGAATAAAAGGACTAGAATACAAACGAAGCAACAAGAAGCTTTCCAAAATAATACTCTATAAAAACAACCAATAACAAGACAATTCACTGTAAATATAAAAAACTAAGAGCATATAGAAATATAGGGATAGGAATAGTTGATTGATCAATGATATCCATGTGGGTGATGGAATAATGTAGTTATAGCATGGCTGGCTGGCGTTAATGTCCTGCTCAGGTTGGAATATTTGACATTGTCATTACTCCAATTCATCAAACAGGTTTTAACTTCTCGCTCCTCTCTTTCTCATGCAGCCACTGGGGAGATTTACAGAGACAAGTCAGAGTAATGAGTCTCTGCAGAGTTCAAGCTTTTTCTGAATGAAGAGAACTGAACAGAATATCAGAGAGGAGAGAAGAGGAAACAAGATGGAAAAAAAGGGGATAAAATTAAAGGAGACAGCGAGTGAAAACAGATGTAGGCAAGGACACAAGAAGAGGAAATGAGAGGAGAGGAAAGGATACAAGAGGAGAGAGTAGAGGAGAGGACAGGAAATGAGAGCAGAGGAGAGAAGAGATAACCTGAGGAGAGGACATAAGAGGATATAATGAGTGTCAAGGAGACAAGGAGAGAAAACAAAGGTAGGCAAGGACACAAGAAAAGGTAATGAGAGGATAGGAAGAAAGGAGAGGAGAGACAAGGAAAGGAAAGAAGTAGAGGAGACAAGGAGGATAAACTAAGGCAGGAGAGGAGCCAAAAAGAAGAAATTATAGGTTAGTAGGAAAGGAAAGGAGTAGAGGAGACAAGGAGAAGAAATTATAGGTTAGAAGGAAAGGAAAGGACATAAGGAAAGGTGAGAAAATAAGGGAAGGAAGGATAGGGACGAGGAGGGAAACAAGATAAGCAAAAAGAGAGGATTGCACACAAAGACAGGAGAGGAATTGAGAGGATAGGAAGAAAGAAGTAGAGAGAGACAGAGAAGACAGGATAGAAGTAAAGGTGAGAAAATGAAGGGAGAATGGAGACGAGGAGAGGAGAGGAAACGACCTGATGTAATGTTTTGTGTCTTTCTCTCCTCTCAGCATCTATCCAGCAGACACAGTGTTCAACAGAGCACCACACAGGTAATACATGCTGCAGTAATGTGTTCATGTACTCAAGTACGTACTTTACATGTCAACTTCCTTTTTGTGAGACTTAACTATTTATCTGATACATGTCCTGTTTTTATGGTAGCTCATTATAATTATTAAATATTAATACAGGACTGTATCCACAGATAGATCTTCCCATAATGCTTGTTTTATGTCTTGTGGATTTCCAGGGGGACAGCACCCGGCAGCGACACGGGGAGCCGTGTCGAGTTCCAGTACCGCACCACCTGCTGGTCAACCTGAAGAGCTTCACCTACAACAGCATCGGAGAGGACACGGACATCTTCTTCTCCCTTTATGACCTGAGAGAGGGGAAGATTATCAGGTAGCAAACCTTTACCATTTCATATGTAAACCTGCAATAAATGATGTATTTGTCCAGTTGGGGGGACGCAACATCGAAACATCATCACCTGATAAGTTGATGTATTCATCAGGAGTCTTTCTGTCAGTCCAATATCCTCTCTCTTTTAGCTGTTTTTGTCAAGTATCTTTCTCTTCCGCTGCTGAATGCTGCACTCACTGTCAGTCTTCAGACGGGCGGCGTAAATGCAGGTCTTTCCATAAATTTTGATTGTTTTAAAGTTTTTGAAGTGTGTTCAAGTGTCCATATTATGAAAAAAAAACTCATTTTTTCTGGGATTTGGGGTGTTATTTTGTGACTCTGGTGCTTTCACACGCATACAAACTTGGAAAAATCAAAACCATCCATGCTGTTTTGAGTGGGATCCGGTTTCTGAATGTCCTTCAGTCTCCGGGTGAACTGTTCACAATCAGCACGGCTTTCTACGTCACTAGCCGAGACGAGGTGGCTAACCGTGGCATAGCAGCGCTAGTTGTCATCATAGTTCTCGTTCTCAATGGCAAAACACTAGTTCACCATAATCTCCAAAAGAACTACTTCCTGTCCCTGTTCTACTGCCTGTCCCTGTTCCGCGGGTATTCCACAAGTGTCCCTTGTCTAGAAGAAGTTTCCCAGCTGATCCTGCCTTGGGCTGACCAAAGCTGGAGAAAGAGGTATCTAGCTGATAGGATCTTACCTCGCTACTGAGCGTGTGCAACTCCCAACAAAGATAGGATAGAAGTGAGATGTCTCACTCTCGAGCTAAAACAGAGACGTAAACCAACAGGGTGAAAACAGGATCTGAAACCATATAAACCTATTCTGGTACAACCTTAAAATACAAATATGAACCTGAAAATGAGCGGAATATGGGAGCTTTGAGGCTCTGGCGGTCTGTGTCGCAGGGAGGATCTGAATGAAACACAGCCTCCAGCGGCAAAAAGTTGACACATTCTCAACTTCTAAAGAAAGGCTACCTGACGTCACGCTGCAGTGGCTAATCATCACTCTGACTTGTCAGTGTGTTTTTATTGGGGTGTTAGAGTCCCGTACAGGAAACAGGAAACATCACTGCCTCTATCTCTGCCACAAGAACGCTTTTACTACAGCTTCATAGCTTAAACATGTTGAAGACTCTTGCTATAAACGATCCAACGGAAAAACTGTGAAATTTAAAGTCTACTCATTCAGGGTTAAAGAGCACAATAGGACATCACGCCGCCTTACAACCCTGCAGCGAATCGCCGGACTCTCTGGACCCCAGAGCTAACCAGAACAGTAACAGTGTGGCCGGAAACATAAACAATGAGCCACAACTCACTATTTAGCTCTAGTAAAGCCAAGAAGAGCTGCAGATACAGATGATCAGTATCTGCTGGTTCATTACTACCAGGGACACCTTTTACAGTTACACATTATTATTACAAAATATAGATTATAACCGCAAAAAAGTACAGTACTGCCAAAGCTTGTTCAAGGTGCATTTCTTCTCTTGCTGCTCTCTATTTAACCTTCCAGCCACTCTGCTCTCTTTTCACACACACTTAGCTGACACAATGTGGAACAAATGGTGGCAAGTGGCCACACGCAGCTGCTGTGAATAATACATGACCCCCTCCCACCACCACCACCACCATAATGATTGACATTAATTATGCATTAATGGAATAATTGCTTTGCTAACAGGTCAGGAATGTCAATTATGAGGCTGATGTTGGTCAGTTGTGATGGGTGATGGCTAGATTTCTGTGTGTTTTTGTGGTTATGAGTTTAATGTAGGGTCTGTGAGTGTGTGTCTGTGTGTGGGGGCCGTGTGCGCACACTCACACGGCCCACAAATACAGTTGACCTTGGCAACCGGTTTTCAGTGTCTAGTCTGACTCAGCAGTAAAGTGTTATACAACACCTGCTCCTCTGAGACACTGAGAGGAAAGGAGAGGAAACCTGAGGAGAGAAAAAGGTGGAGGAAAGAGGAAACAATATAGAGAAGAAAGGAGAGAGGACAGCATAGAAAATGAAAGGAGAGGAGAGGTAAGAAAAGGGGAGAAGAAACCAGAGGAGAGAATAGGAAACGAGAGGAGAGGAGACACAAGGAAACGAAAAAGAGCGAGAGGATAGGAAACGCAAGAGGGGAGAGGAAACAGCAGAGAGAGATGAGAAAAGGAACTACTATTTAGACTGCTTGCCCTCAGAGCAGCTCACCCTCTGTGTGTGTGTGTGTGTGTGTGTGTGTGTGACCTGAGGCTCTGCTGCTTATGTGGTACGTTTAGAGGATGAATAATTATGTCATATTAGTGCTGTCAATGGATCAAAAAGTGTAATGTAATTAATTACACTCTGTGATTAATGAATCAAAATGAATTGCATAATTGTTGCTGTGAAAGTATTTAAAATATTTCAATTCAAATGAACCAATGACTAATCAGCATTAGTGACATTAAAGTTCCAAAACTCTTTTTAGCATTATTTTCACTGTTCAAATAATGGCCATAACAATCAACAATATGACCTAATATGCTGAGGAAATTAATTGAAAAGTGCTTCAGGAAGAAGATTTTTATAAGTAAATGTTCCGATCAATGATCCAGGCAGCGCTTTCTCGTCTCCCTCCTTCCTTTTACAGTCGAATGGAACGGCTCGGGGTCAAAGGTCAGTATGGAATGGATTAATCCGCGTAATTTATTTTAATGTGTTCTTTTTTTCTCAGATTAATTAATCAAAATGAACGCTTTATTTTGAGCCCTAGTTCATATGCATCTCCACTGTGTGTGTGTGTGTGTGTCACTCTGTCTATCTTTCTGCTCTGCTGCATGATTATGTGTCACCTCTGTAGGCTTCAGTGCAGCCAAAAATCGATGAAATGTACTGAGAGCTTAGCCCGTCACTGTGTGTGTGTGTGTGTGTGTGTGTGTGGCTCAAGAAAACATCATCAACATCCAACAACAACGAAACGGGAGCTGCGATTGAATATGAAAACCACCAACTCGCTCTTTCCTGCACACCCTATTCCCGGTTTCCTACCTACACACACACACACACACACTTGCACACAGAGGGAGAGCTGCTCTGAGGGCAAACAGTCTCAAGATTAGTTCCTACTACTGGGAAGAATACATTTTCTCCTCTTTTTGTTGCATTAGTTTGTTTGGCCGCGGTTTCTCTGGGGGATCTGAATACATTGTTTGGTTTAAAGAGTTGGACACTGTGTGTGTCGTGGGGACTTGTCGTTCCTCGCTGCTGTCGTTTGCAGGGGATTGTGCAAACATTAGCAATAACCTGAGAGTTGGTGTTTATTGTGTGGGAGTACACGCTGAATAATAAAGACTGTTTAAAGAGATCTTTTCCATAATTATATAATTTTTTTCAGGAAACACAAGTGACTGATGAAACAAAATTACGACAAATTCTAGCAGTTGGGAAATGATATGATCATTTTATCATCATGTTCTTACAGACAGGGTTCCTTATATTAAATATGCAGTTCTGGTAGTGTAATACCTAATGTTTGGGAGTCTTTAGGAGACTAAACTTGAAGCCGGGGTTGGCAGTTATTTGGTAAAGGCAAAACAAACACCAGAACTGTAATACACAGCCCTTCTCCTGCAGCTATCAGAATTATAAAAGCATTTATTGTCAAGTAAGAAACACGCACGGGTTGGATGTTCCAACACTACACTTCCGCTATAATCAGTGAAACTGGCGACAAAGGTCTCGTGAGCAGCGCGTATGGTGCGTATGCTCTGCGGAGATCTGCTCTCGCCACAGCACTCTGCCGGCTCCAAAAATCTGAAGAAACAACAATCAGAGAGGGAAAGCTCACCGTGTGTCCTGGGAATCACACAATCCTACGCCCGTGTGGGAGCTGCTGGTGGAGCTGTTTACGAGATACATGACACAAACATATTAAAGGTCCCATGACAATGTGCCCTTTGGATGCTTTTATATAGCCGTTAGTGGTCCCCTAATACTGTATCTGAAGTCTCTTTATATAGACCTTAGTGGTCCCTAATACTGTATCTGAAGTCTCTTTTATATAGCCCTTAGTGGTCCCCTAATACTGTATCTGAAGTCTCTTTCTTATAGACCTTAGCGGTCCCCTAATACTGTATCTGAAGTCTCTTTTATATAGACCTTAGTGGTCCCCTAATACTGTATCTGAAGTCTCTTTTATATAGACCTTAGTGGTCCCCTAATACTGTATCTGAAGTCTCTTTTATATAGACCTTAGTGGTCCCCTAATACTGTATCTGAAGTCTCTTTCCCAAAATTCAGCCTTGGTGCAGAATTACAGCAACTAGAGCCAGTCCCACAATGAGCTTTCCTTCCTTACACGACTACATTTTGGTTTAAAAAGGAATATCTTTTGCTATATTTACACCTCACACCTACACTACCTTTGGTGTTTTATGTGCATCAATTGTCAGCGGATTAGCATGTGCCGCTTACTCTTTTCGGAGTCACTTATGACTGGAGAAATCCTATAATGTGTCTGAGGCTTAATTGTATTAATGTCGCCGTTATTGAATAAAAGCATGTCAGCTTAGTCATGTTCCCCTGGATAATTATGGGTTAAAGAACAGAGTCGCTGACACCAGCAGGCAATATTTCTCTGTTCCCTGAAGCAAAAAAGGTTGAGACACGCCGCTATAGAGTTTCCTCACTGCCGGGGGGAGAAGAGAGGAGGCATGAGGAGAAGTCAGGGAGAATTTTATCTCTCAGGAATCCCCCGAGGAGATTCAGCGAGGGCACCAGGGGAAAACTGTGAGCGGTTGGAGCAAAGTTTCTTCCCCTTGGAGGACATGCAGATGAGGTCACAGCGATTTCTATAACTGATACAATGATATTAGGTTCATATGCTGAACTTTGAATTAAATTATGAATCATACTGTACATTACATGACACAGGGTTATTGTAGAGGGACAGGTAGGTCAAAAGTTGCAAAGAAACTCATGCACACTGTCTAACTTACAAAGATAAATGTAATAACTTGTAACGTTTCGGTACTAGACCTTCATCATGTAAATGGTATTTGAGACTGAGAAGCCATATTTTGTGGAAGGACACTGTGGGTCTGCACCAATCACATTCTCCACGTTAGAAAAAGACAAATATTGAGTGAATTTGCGAGATCTCTTGGGTCCTCGAGACTTCAGCTGTCACTCATGGCCGCAGCCGTTCTACAACCGGTGGAAATTAGGTGTTAGCCTGGATGCCAGACAAACTTAGCCCCGCTCACAACATTTGAGGTTGGAAAGTTCGGTCTGGACTTGATCCGTTGTGGAGCGACTATGCTCCAACCAGAGCTGTTTGGACAAATCAGATTGTTAGAGCGGGCTTTATACGATGATAGACAGACAGATGATCAACAGTCATGTAATGAACCACGTCACCAAAGAGCGCTTGGGTTGAATTTGTTTCCAACAAAGATGGCTGCCGCTGGAGACCTGAGATGTGTAGAATCCTCCATCGCGTCTGCTGTAGAAAATATTGACAGCACATTCATTTTGAAAGAGGAACAGAGAACCGCGATCAAGGAGTTTGTCGATCGGAAAGATGTTTTTGCCGGCTTTCCTACGGGATTTGGCAAAAGTTCAACGTCACATCCTCCGTTGCTCTGATTGGTTGTAGGTCTATCTGTTGCTCTGATTGGTTGTAGTTCTATCCATTTCTCTGATTGGTTGTAGGTCTATCCGTTGCTCTGATTGGTTGTAGGTCTATCCGTTGCTCTGATTGGTTGTAGGTCTATCCGTTGCTCTGATTGGCTGTAGGTCTATCCGTTGCTTTGATTGGTTGTAGGTCTATCCAATTGTGTGCAGAGTCATTTTCTGTCCTGGTTCGGTTGGAACACGCCCCATAATCACAGCCCAATGGAGCAGCATCAAACTCAGATTATGACAACGTCAGGCTAGAACTACCTTTCTGTGATAACCACAATTTTGGGACATATTGAACTAGAAAAAAATGTGAACATGAGCTGAATCTCCAAAACACTAACTCCTAACACACTCCGCTCCAAAGTTTCCTTTAGGTCAAAGGTCAGCTCAGAGAATCAGAGTCTCCCTCAGTGCCATGTTCTAAAGTTAAAGATGGCCGCTGCTCTTTTTGTCTTTTTCAGTGAGAAGTTCATGGTGCGACTGAACAAGAACGGAGGACCGAAGAACCCAGAGAAGGTGGACCGGCTGTGTGCCCTCTTCACGGTAACACACACACACACACACACACACACACACACACACACACACACACACACACACACACACACACACACACACACACACACACACACACACACACACACACAGTCATATAAAATGTGCTTAAAATGCAGGTGGTTGATGAAGCTTAGTACTGGTAGGATGAATATAAAAGTAAGCATGCATTGCCCCCTATTGCTCTGCTGCAGAATCAACCTGGAGAGGATTCAGCTTCCAGGCATAAACAAACCTTTTTAAATGTCAAATTTGAGACTTTTTGGACAAAAGCTCCTCCAGTTTGCTTTATGAGTGCTTCAGCGATGTAAGTCAGTATTATGTCATGAATACAGCATTGGAAATGCAAGACACTCTGCAGGCTTGTGTAGGACTGCTTGGGTTAAAGGTCCCATATTCCTTTTTTGATTACAAAGCAGGTTGTGCAGTGCAGTGAAAGTATCAAAACGCTCAAGCCACAGAGAAATGCACGGAGCGCGTATTCAGATAATTCAGGATAAACGGTAGTGATTGGCCCGTCACATCTGAAGTTGCAGGAAATTTGTCCGAAGCGGATGTAACCTGAGGAGCCAGAGGGTTAGTTAACACAGAACCATCTGAGAAGCAGTCATTGGAAACTGTTTGGAAAAGGGCAGGCACTTTCTAAGAAATACCTGGCAAGGGATTGGATGTACCATCTGTCTATCCCGTCCGCCATTGTCGTTTTGAACCATAGACTGGTAACATTAATGGGAAGCATCCAGTAAATGCAAATCCGTAAGTGCAACACATCTGCAATGGATCGATGCAGCTACTAGACATTCCTCTATTGTTAGCGGCATAATGTCCCCATGCATTAAAAGTACAAGAAGGTTTTTTGGCTACAGTCCTGTCTGAGGTTTCTGCTTCACACTCATTCCCCTAAAGAATCGAGCAGGCTTGCCATCCAACTTATTTTAAAAACCTGCCACTTGAATGCTTTCTATCGGAATTCCTGCAAGGGGAGACACATCATGCGGTTGCAAAAGGAGGTCTGTTTCTGTAGAAGTCTATTAGAAAGTGACCCACTTCTCACTTGATTTATTATCTCAGTAAACATTTTAATAATGAGTTCATGGTCTTAATTGCTAGTTTTAAGTCTTCTGCAACACAGAATGATATTCATTTTTTGAATTATGGTCTCATTGATTTCAAAATTGACGATAAAGCAGGGGGTGTTTTAGGGCGTGGCTATGATGTGATTGGCAGTTCTTATATGTAATAAAACTACGGGACAAAGATATATTTAAGCGAAGCAAAATCTTACCTCGAATTATGTAGGATAGCTTTCATCAGCAGTTGCATCCAGATTATCAGTGAAAGTGTGTAACGTAGAGTGTAAGCCATGTTGCCAACTCTCAGCTAACGTCACAGTCGCATACCGCCCAACAGTCTATGGCTCCTCCTTTACTCCTCCCTCACATCTAAAATCGTCACATCCACAACCAGGTTGGCTGCGCCCATAAGAGCAAACTCGACAACTCATAGCAGATCTCCACAAACCAATGGGTGACGTCACACACACTCTGTCCATTAATATTAACATTCAATGTTTTGAACACAGTCGCCGTCTAAACTGTTGTGTGGACACAAACGCATAACTTAAAGTCTGACAAGATTGCTTTTTGTGTGTTTGGTACGTAATCCTGCAATTCTCACGTGATCTTGTGATATCATGAGAATCCAGCTGCGTGGAGCAATTATTTAAAGAAGTGCTGCAATAAAATCTCGAGTTTTGTGTTTCTACATTGTAGGTTCAAACCTAGATCTTGATATTTGCTGCATATCATCTCCACCTGCTCTGCCTTCCCTTTTCTTCTTTGTGAAGTGAATGATTTCATTAAAACATCAGTTTTATTTAAATCATCATTTTCAGTTCCTGATTTTTTTTCTTCTTTCTCTCGGACTGTGCAGGACCTGAGTAACAAAGACATGAAGAGAGATCTTTACATCATCTCCCAGGTCATCAGAACAGGTCAGTGTATGAAGCTTATAATGTTCACAGACTAAGCTTTAGACGATGGTAAATCATTTATAAAGGAAGGAAAATAAATCAAATACGGCCGTGTTATTAAAGCTGAATATCCTCAGAGCAACCAACATTCTCAACCTTACTTTATTTCAGAAAAATATAAGCACTTCTACTACAAAATCTGCTTCCTGTTGCAGGTCGTATGCTGCTCAACGACGGTAAGAAGGGCCCTCCGCATGTCCAGTACCGCCGGCCGTACGGCTGCGCCGTCCTGGCCATGAGCGACGTGCTGCAGACCATCTCAGAGCTCAAAGAGGAGAAAGACTTTGTCCTGAAAGTCTACACGTACGTGGCTGCACACACACACACACAGACACGCACACAGACACATACACGCACACACACACTCACACACGTACACATGAACACACATACACAGACACAAACATGTACACACACATATATACACACTGACACACACACATACGCACTCGCACACACACACAGACACACAAACATAGGCACACAGACACACGCATACACACAGACACACACACACAGACACACACATACAAACACAAAAGTGCTGGCCCCTTTACTTCGTGACACTATTGTAAGTATTTACAGTAACTGAAATGCTGCTGAAACAATTATAAACATTGAAACATTTATAACCCTGACTTCTGTAAAACACACACACACGCACACACACGCACCATTTACACACAGGGCTCTGTGATGACATTTTCTTTTCAGAAGATCTTATCATCATAAACAAACTGACAGTCCAACCCAATAATCAGCCGTCGGACAGGGTGGCGAGGTTGGTGAGTCGAGTCTGTTCCGGGCCGTTGTCCGTCGGAGGGGCTGTCGGCCTTCATTTTTGCCGATCCTGACATGCTCGGTCTGAAGGCGGGCACTGCCAGCAGTCAGACTCAAATGACCAATCTGATTGGTGGAGTGCTAACCCAGAAACGAGGGGTGGGATGAGCTTGACTAGAGTCTCTCAAAATCTTTTAAATTGACCTTTGTCGATTTGAAATGAAGACAGATTCTGCATTGGCATGGCTTGTTTCTTGCTTAAAAGGTGTTCAGAAACACGTTTTGGTGAGTAAAATATAGTAAAATATGAGATCATATTCTGAACAAGCCGCTGTGACAGTCTGGCTTTGAATTTCCTGAGAAACCAGACCCACGTGACGTGGTCGTCCAATCGGCTGCTGGTTTTCATTTTTGGGCAACAATACAGATTAGCACCGCCTGCTGTTATGGAGACGTATTACGTCTTGTCTCTTTGGTGTGTTCCGAGACACTTTTTTGACCAACTTGGGGAGACTGATCAGTCCAACTCCCTTTTTTGCAGACGGTCGGCTGTCTGGTTGGTGTGTCAGGGACTTTAGGGGCACAGAGTAGTTTGAAATAAGACTGAATGAGATAAAAAGGGTTGAGAATGTCGAAGAGGTTGAAGGCAGAACGATTAGGATTATTCTAAAAAATAAATACAAAATAATCCCTCAGTGTCATATATAAGGGCCACACGGCAAAAATGAGAATCACAATAACACAAGGGTCAGACAAATTCATTGACATGCTTTTATTAAAAGTCCCTGCCTATAGTCCCTGTATTAATCCATGTCTTATATAGTCTTATCACTTACACTTTGGTCAACACAAAGCCCTAAAACAATCTGCAAAAAGTAACAAGCCATCAAAGAAAAAAGCACCAAAAACGTCAGGAAAAAGCAGAAAAAAGCGGCATAAACTAGGTGGACCAAAAAGGATTGTAAACCTAAATTGACATGCGGGCTGTACAAAATCTACGACGACGGATTTGGCCCATGGCCACAGGCTCTAAATCATAGTGTTTTGTTTCTGTAGAGACTCTCTGCACTATGCCTGGATGTTTCATTTTTCTTTTTTCTGTGTTCAGGACATTTTGACCAAACAATCAAATAATCCATATATTGACGTCACTACACTATACAAGGTATAATTCCAGTGAAATGTAATCCTTTAACTTGTGCATGGTTCATCATGAAGCCGAATATGGTCGCCAAGTCTTCCATGAGGAAGCTACGCTAGGAGCTAAGCTCTCTAAATATAGTGCGGCAAAACGCCAAGTGGCGGAAGCTCGTTCCAAAACCGAGAGTGAACCTGGCTTTGGGCTTTCTCCCGCTGGCGAGCACCGAAGGAGAGGATGA
>JAEKDQ010000287.1:42500-45000 GCA_026937815.1 Etheostoma perlongum | reverse complement strand
AACACTTAATAAAAGTGACAAAAAAATTGGGGAAAAAAATATACAAAACAATTGAGAAAATGTAGAAAAAAAAATAAAAATGTAGAAATTTTGGCCCAGAAAACCAAAGTTACAGGTTGATGGAAGACAACACGAGGGTTAAAATATCAAATAACATTGGACAAAAAACATCAAAAAAGGTGACAAAAATGTTGGAAAAAGTGATAATAATGTTGGAAAAAGTGATAATAATGTTGGAAAAAGTTTAATGGAAAAAGTGATAATAATTTTGGAAAAAGATAATAATGTTGGAAAAAGTGATTTAAAAAGTGATAATAATTTTGGAAAAGTGATAATAATGAAAAAAGTGGTAATAATGTTGAAAAAAAAGTAGGGAAAACAACACAAAGGGTTAAATAATTTATAACCAAGAACTTCCCAACCATTAACCAAAGGAAATGGACACTAAAATTAATAGAAATGTTGAACATTATGATGTTCAGAATGTTAATGGGAGGAAAAGAAGAATAACCAAGAAGAACATGTAGGGTTTGAATAGTAAAAAGTCTGATAGGTACCTGAAAATGTAGCATGAGAACCAGACAGGGTTTAATGGAGGTACCTGAGAACCAGACAGGGGTTTAATGGAGGTACCTGAGAACCAGACAGGGTTTAATGGAGGTACCTGAGAACCAGACAGGGTTTAATGGAGGTACCTGAGAACCAGACAGAGGTACCTGAGAACCAGACAGGGTTTAATGGAGGTACCTGAGAACCAGACAGGGTTTAATGGAGGTACCTGAGAACCAGACAGGGTTTAATGGAGGTACCTGAGAACCAGACAGGGGTTTAATGGAGGTACCTGAGAACCAGACAGGGTTTAATGGAGGTACCTGAGAACCAGACAGGGGTTTAATGGAGGTACCTGAGAACCAGACAGGGGTTTAATGGAGGCTGAGAACCAGACGGGGTTTAATGGAGGTACCTGAGAACCAGACGGGGTTTAATGGAGGTACCTGAGAACCAGACGGGGTTTAATGGAGGTACCTGAGAACCAGACAGGGGTTTAATGGAGGTACCTGAGAACCAGACAGGGTTTAATGGAGGTACCTGAGAACCAGACAGGGTTTAATGGAGGTACCTGAGAACCAGACAGGGTTTAATGGAGGTACCTGAGAACCAGACAGGGTTTAATGGAGGTACCTGAGAACCAGACAGGGTTTAATGGAGGTACCTGAGAACCAGACAGGGGTTTAATGGAGGTACCTGAGAACCAGACGGGGTTTAATGGAGGTACCTGAGAACCAGACGGGGTTTAATGGAGGTACCTGAGAACCAGACAGGGGGTTTAATGGAGGTACCTGAGAACCAGACAGGGTTTAATGGAGGTACCTGAGAACCAGACAGGGGTTTAATGGAGGTACCTGAGAACCAGACAGGGTTTAATGGAGGTACCTGAGAACCAGACAGGGGTTTTAATGGAGTACCTGAGAACCAGACAGGGTTTAATGGAGGTACCTGAGAACCAGACAGGGAACCAGAACCAGGGGTTTAATGGAGGTACCTGAGAACCAGACAGGGTTTAATGGAGGTACCTGAGAACCAGACAGGGTTTAATGGAGGTACCTGAGAACCAGACAGGGTTTAATGGAGGTACCTGAGAACCAGGCCGAGGGTTTAATGGAGGTACCTGAGAACCAGACAGGGTTTAATGGAGGTACCTGAGAACAGGGGTTTAATGGAGGTACCTGAGAACCAGGCCGAGGGGTTTAATGGAGGTACCTGAGAACCAGACAGGGTTTAATGGAGGAGAACCAGACAGGGTTTAATGGAGGTACCTGAGAACCAGACAGTGGTTTAATGGAGGTACCTGAGAACCAGACAGGGGTTTAATGGAGGTACCTGAGAACCAGACAGGGTTTAATGGCGAGGTACCTGAGAACCAGACAGGGGTTTAATGGAGGTACCTGAGAACCAGACGGGGGGTTTAATGGAGGTACCTGAGAACCAGACGGGTTTAATGGAGGTACCTGAGAACCAGACAGGGGTTTAATGGAGGTACCTGAGAACCAGACAGGGTTTAATGGAGGTACCTGAGAACCAGACAGGGTTTAATGGAGGTACCTGAGAACCAGACAGGGTTTAATGGGTACCTGAGAACAAGACAGGGTTTAATGGAGGTACCTGAGAACCAGACAGGGGTTTAATGGAGGTACCTGAGAACCAGACAGGGTTTAATGGAGGTACCTGAGAACCAGACGGGGTTTAATGGAGGTACCTGAGAACCAGACGGGGTTTAATGGAGGTACCTGAGAACCAGACAGGGGTTTAATGGAGGTACCTGAGAACCAGACAGGGTTTAATGGAGTACCTGAGAACCAGACGGGGGTTTAATGGAGGTACCTGAGAACCAGACGGGGTTTAATGGAGGTACCTGAGAACCAGACGGGGTTTAATGGAGGTACCTGAGAACCAGACAGGGTTTAATGGAGGTACCTGAGAACCAGACAGGGTTTAATGG
>JAEKDQ010000287.1:27500-35000 GCA_026937815.1 Etheostoma perlongum | reverse complement strand
TGAGGACAACATGAGGGCAACATGAAGACAACATGAGGACAACATGAAGACAACATAAGGACAACATGGGGACGACATGGGGTAACATGGGGACAACATGGGGACAACATGAAGACAACATAAGGTTAACATGAGGACAACATGAGGTTAACATGAAGCAACATGAAGACAACATAAAAGGTTAACATGAGGACAACATGAGGGGACAACATGAGGGCAACATGAAGACAACATGAGGACAACATGAGGGACAACATGAGGGACAACATGAGGACAACATGAGGGCAACATGGGGGCAACATGAAGACAACATGAGGACAACATGAGGGACAACATGAGGGACAACATGAGGGGCAACATGAAGACAACATGAGGACAACATGAGGGACAACATGAGGACAACATGAGGGTTAAAAGGTCCTTATTCAAAGGTTTAAAGGGCCCGTGTGGCGTGTGTGTGTCTTCCAGAAGGTTAAATGTGTTCATCAGCTCTGCAGACACCAGCCGGCCGGCCCGGCTGTGCTTCTCATGCTTTTATTTTGTTAAAACCAGATCCAGCTGGGCGAACCGCTCGCTCCGGCATGAGGTTTCAGGCATCGGCTTCCAAATGCTGCCAAACTGGGACGCCGTATTTTCAAACAAACAACAAATAAATAAATAAATAAATAAATAAAAAATAAATAAAAAGCTCCCGCCCGGCCCCCCGGTGAAGATCGCGTGCAGGACCCAGACCGAGCCGAGGGAGCGCTGGCGTGACCTTCCCCGCCGCAACATGCGACGGGGCCGCCCCGCCCCGACTCACTGAGCATGCTCAGTGGCGTCCGCAGTGTTTCGTGACAACAGTAATAGTCTGCACGGATCACTGGCGTGCAGAGTCACTTCCCATTAGAATTATCTCCATCTTTCTTTTTTCTGTCTTCATCGCCGAGCGCCGCCGTCTGATTGGCCCGTTGAGGTGCCACTTTCTCCGCTGACTCCGCCCCCCCATCTCCACCCCTCGGCCTTTACTCCTCCTTTACTCCTCCTTTCTTCCCTTCCCCCTCCCTCTCTCTTTCTTTACACATGAGACAAGGAAATGCAGAGAGGAGGAAGGGGCCCCGCTCCTCATCCTCACCTCGTGGCTTCACGCTCAATTACTCGCCTCTCACCTCGGCTCTAGGTACATTTTTATTATGTGTATTTATATTTTTCCTCTCCGAGTACTCACGTATACTGCTATATATATATATATATATGTATACTACTGTATACTATGGCTAGACTCAATCTCTTCTATACTATACTGTTGCTATGTTATTTAATGACATATTCTTGTATATCACTTATTCACTTACATTGCAATATTTTTGTATTATGGCAACCTAACTTTACTTAATCTTTATTTTACTTAACAATATCTTTACTTTATTTAACAATATATTTACTTTACTTAACAATATATTTACTTTACTTAACAATATCTTTACTTTACCTAAAAATAAATTTACATTACTTAACAATATCTTTACTTTAATTCACAATATCTTTACTTTACCTAACAATATCTTTACTTTACTTAACAATATATTTACTTTAATTAACAATATATTTACTTTAATTAACAATATCTTTACTTTACTTAAAAATATCTTTACTTTACCTAACAATATCTTTACTTTAATTAACAATATATTTACTTTAATTAACAATATCTTTACTTTACCTAACAATATCTTTACTTAACAATATCTTAACTTTATTTAACAATATCTTTACTTAACAATATCTTTACTTTAATTAACAATATATTTACTTTAATTAACAATATCTTTACTTTAATTAACAATATATTTACTTTAATTAACAATATCTTTACTTTACCTAACAATATCTTTACTTAACAATATCTTAACTTTATTTAACAATATCTTTACCTAACAATATCTTTACTTTAATTAACAATATATTTACTTTAATTAACAATATCTTTACTTTAATTAACAATATCTTTACTTTACTTAACAATATCTTAACTTTATTTAACAATATCTTTACTTAACAATATCTTTACTTTAATTAACAATATATTTACTTTAATTAACAATATCTTTACTTTAATTAACAATATCTTTACTTTAATTAACAATATCTTTACCTAACAATATCTTTACTTTATTTAACAATATCTTTACATTAATTAACAATATCTTTACATTAATTAACAATATCTTAACTTTATTTAACAATATCTTTAATTAACAATATCTTTACTTTAATTAACAATATCTTTACTTTACTTAACTTTATCTTTACTTTACTTAACAATATCTTTACTTTAATTAACAATATCTTTACTTTAATTAACAATATCTTTACTTTAATTAACAATATCTTTACTTTAATTAACAATATCTTTTCTTTACTTTACTTAACAATATCTTTACTTTAATTAACAATATCTTTACTTTAATTAACAATATCTTTACTTTAAGTAACAATATCTTTACTTTAATTAACAATATCTTTACCTAACAATATCTTTACTCAACAATATCTTTACTTTACTTTACTTTATCTTTACTTAATATCTTTACTTTACTTAACAATATCTTAACTTTACTTAACAATATCTTTACTTTAATTAACAATATCTTTACTTAACAATATCTTTACTTTAATTAACAATATCTTTACCTAACAATATCTTTACTTTATTTAACAATATCTTTACATTAATTAACAATATCTTAACTTTATTTAACAATATCTTTAATTAACAATATCTTTACTTTAATTAACAATATCTTTACTTTACTTAACTTTATCTTTACTTTACTTAACAATATCTTTACTTTAATTAACAATATCTTTACTTTAATTAACAATATCTTTACTTTAATTAACAATATCTTTACTTTAATTAACAATATCTTTTCTTTACTTTACTTAACAATATCTTTACTTTAATTAACAATATCTTTACTTTAATTAACAATATCTTTACTTTAAGTAACAATATCTTTACTTTAATTAACAATATCTTTACCTAACAATATCTTTACTCAACAATATCTTTACTTTACTTTACTTTATCTTTACTTAATATCTTTACTTTACTTAACAATATCTTAACTTTACTTAACAATATCTTTACTCAACAATATCTTTACTTTAATTAACAATATCTTTAACAATATTTTACTTAACAATATCTTTACTCAACAATATTTTAATTTAATTAACAATATCTTTACTTTAATTAACAATATCTTTACTTTAATTAACAATATCTTTAAACAATATCTTAACTTTAACAATATCTTTAACAATATCTTTACTTTAATTAACAATATATTTACTTTAATTAACAATATCTTTACTTTAATTAACAATATCTTTACTTTAATTAACAATATCTTTACCTAACAATATCTTTACTTTATTTAACAACATCTTTACATTAATTAACAATATCTTTACTTTATTTAACAATATCTTTACTTTATTTAACAATATCTTTACTTTAATTAACAATATCTTTACTTTAATTAACAATATCTTTACCTAACAATATCTTTACTTTATTTAACAACATCTTTACATTAATTAACAATATCTTTACTTTATTTAACAATATCTTTACTTTACCTAACAATATCTTTACTTTAATTAACAATATCTTTACTTTACTTAACAATATCTTTACTTTAATTAACAATATCTTTACTTTAATTAACAATATCTTTACTTTACTTAACAATATCTTTACTTTAATTAACAATATCTTTACTTTAATTAACAATATCTTTACTTTAATTAACAATATCTTTACCTAACAATATCTTTACTCAACAATATCTTTACTTTACTTAACAATATCTTAACTTTACTTAACAATATCTTTACTCAACAATATCTTTACTTTAATTAACAATAACTTTACTTTACTTAACAATATCTTTACTCAACAATATCTTTACTCAACAATATCTTTACTTTACTTTACTTTATCTTTACTTAATATCTTTACTTTACTTAACAATATCTTAACTTTACTTAACAATATCTTTACTTAACAATATCTTTACTTTAATTAACAATATCTTTACTTTACTTAACAATATCTTTACTTAACAATATCTTTACTTAACAATATCTTTACTTAACAATATCTTTACTTTAATTAACAATATCTTTACTTAACAATATCTTTACTTTAATTAACAATATCTTTACTTAACAATATCTTTACTTTAATTAACAATATCTTTACTTAACAATATCTTTACTTAACAATATCTTTACTTAACAATATCTTTACTTTAATTAACAATATCTTTACTTTAATTAACAATATCTTTACTTAACAATATCTTTACTTAACAATATCTTTACTCAACAATATCTTTACTTTACTTAACAATATCTTTACTTAACATTATCTTTTATATAATGCCACTTTACATTCATTCAGTACTTCTTACACATTGTCTGTTCTTTCTTGTTTTTTTTCAGTGGAAAACTGCCGCTGCAGCCCAGCTGACGTCTTGTATAGATGTCTTTGTCCTCATGTAACTGTATTGTTGTTTTTAGTTGTCCAAATATTGTCTTTCCACGTCTATCTCCTGTACAAACGTCTGTCCCGACGTGCTGTAGCCATGTTTCATGTCTCTGCAGAACAGGAACCAGTTTATATTGTAATGTAATGCTGCTTTTTAACTTTCTTGTGTCATAAATATGAATGAATGCATGAATGCAACAAGGGAATCTCCCCTCTGTGGGATGAATAAAGTCTAATCTAATCTAATCTAATCTAATATGGATGCATTCTTTCATTTCTGCCACGTCTGCGTTCGTGTCTTCGTCCCCCCCCCAACCATCTGCATGCCCGTCCTCCAGATGCACCGCTAGTGAGTCGCCATCCCTCCTGCAGACATGCTCCAGAGACCATGTCCTCCATTTTTAACCCACTTTCTCCCTCTGACTGAAGGGAGTTAGCTGCTGTGGAGGCGGGTGGAGGTGGGAGGGTGGGGGTGATGGATGTGTCATCCCAACCAGCGGCCTTTACATAGCTGGTGCCTGGTAATTGACTTTCTGTAGGAGAGGAAGGATTGTATTTGTCCTCCTCCGTCCGGGGACGTCACCGCCGCTTATCCACCGGGACGGCTGAAGGAATGAAGTCTCTTCTTCTTCTTCTTTGTTCTTTAATCTGCGTTTCCGCCGGAGACAACTGGGGCCCGAAAGGTCTCGGCGGGGTGGGGGGGGGGGTCAAAGGTCAGACACACACGGGCAATTAGGTGCCGTGTTGCGGCTAAAAGACTCAATTCAAGCAGAAGACGCTCCAGGTGGACAGTCTTCAGTGAAAGACATCTTTCTATTGACAGAGACGTCTCTAATGGCGAGACTCTGCTCAGGCAAAAGTTCCTCTGAATTCTCCAAAATCTATGAAGACGCAGGAAGAGTTCAGGGGGACGGGGGACGGGGGACGGAGGGGGGGACCGGATTTAAACTGTCCGTCCACACAAGGAGAGACAGACAGGCCGGACAGGCCGGCACAGCTCAGACAGACGCACGAGGAAGAGCGAAGAGACAGAAACGAGACGAAAACATCAAGTGGGACAGACGGGCGGTCAGTCAGAGAGACGGAGAGACGGAGAGACGGACGGCTGCTTGAGTGGAACAGACACGGTGGGAGAGGACAGGGACATATACACAGGCAGGTGGACGGACACAGTGGGAGAGGACAGGGACATTTAGACAGGCAGGTGGACGGACACAGTGGGAGAGGACAGGGACATTTACACAGGCAGGTGGACGGACACAGTGGGAGAGGACAGGGACATTTAGACAGGCAGGTGGACGGACACAGTGGGAGAGGACAGGGACATTTAGACAGGCAGGTGGACGGACACGGAGAGTAAAGAGGAGGAGGCGGAGTAAAGATAGAGAGAAGGAAGAAGAGGAGGAGGTGTCCTCTTCTTCTTCTCCTCCTCTCTCCGAGGCCCTGCCCTCCTCCTCCTCTTCTTCTCCTCCTCTCTCAGAGACCCTGCCCTCCTCCTCCTCTTCTTCTCCTCCTCTCTCCAAGGCCCTGCCCTCCTCCTCCTCTTCTTCTCCTCCTCTCTCAGAGACCCTGCCCTCCTCCTCCTCCTCTTCTTCTCCTCCTCTCTCAGAGACCCTGCCCTCCTCCTCCTCCTCTTCTTCTCCTCCTCTCTCCAAGGCCCTGCCCTCCTCCTCCTCCTCTTCTTCTCCTCTCTCTCCAGGCCCTGCCCTCCTCCTCCTCTTCTTCTCCTCCTCTCTCCAAGGCCCTGCCCTCCTCCTCCTCCTCCTCTTCTTCTCCTCCTCTCTCCAGGGCCCTGCCCTCCTCCTCCTCCTCTTCTTCTCCTCCTCTCTCAGAGACCCTGCCCTCCTCCTCCTCTTCTTCTCCTCCTCTCTCCAAGGCCCTGCCCTCCTCCTCCTCCTCTTCTTCTCCTCCTCTCTCCAAGGCCCTGCCCTCCTCCTCCTCCTCCTCTTCTTCTCCTCCTCTCTCCAAGGCCCTGCCCTCCTCCTCCTCTTCTTCTCCTCCTCTCTCCGAGGCGGTTGCGTGACCGCTAATCGCCGACTGGACTCCGGCGGCCGGTCAGCTGATCCGGTCAGCTGATCCGCTCAGCGCGTCAAAGGTCAACGCCCGCCGTAGCGACCGCTGTGATTGGCTGGACGGATTTTACTTCTTCTTCTTCTTCTACTGCCAGAAGTTCTTCTACGTGAGGAGATAACGATGAGAAGTAACTTCCTCCTGTAGTTTTATTAAAAACTACAATTTCTTCTTCATTTCTGTTTTAATTTCAATTTACAGTCTTCTACATGAAGGAAATAACACACACACACACACACACACACACACAGAGACACACAAAGAGACACACACACACACACACACTCACATACACAAAGAGACACACACACACATACACGCACACACACACACACACACACAAAGAGACACACATACAGAGACACACACTCAAACACACACACACATACATACAGACACACGCATACACACACATGCGCACACACGCCACACGTAAACACACACATGCGCACACAAACACACACACACACTTGCACACACACACACACAGACACACACACACACACACACACATAGAGACACACACGCTCACACACACACTCACACACACGCACACACACACACACACACACACACGCACGCATACATACAGACACACACACTCACACACACACACACACACACGCACACACACACGCACACACGCGCACACACGCTCACACACGCTCACACATACACACACACATAGAGACACACACACTCACACACACGCTCACACACACGCACACACACGCGCACACACACACACACACGCACGCATACATACAGACACACACACTCACACACACGCACACACACACACACACACACACACACACGCTCACACACACACTCACATACACGCTCACACACACGCGCACACACACACATGCACGCATACATACACACAC
>JAEKDQ010000287.1:15000-22500 GCA_026937815.1 Etheostoma perlongum | reverse complement strand
TTATATAGACCTTAGTGGTCCCTAATACTGTATCTGAAGTCTCTTTATATAGACCTTAGTGGTCCCCTAATACTCTACCTGAAGTCTCTTTTATAGACCTAGTGGTCCCCTATTACTGTATCTGAAGTCTCTTTATATAGACCTTAGTGGTCCCTAATACTGTATCTGAAGTCTCTTTATATAGACCTTAGTGGTCCCTAATACTGTATCTGAAGTCTCTTTTATATAGACCTTAGTGGTCCCTAATACTGTATCTGAAGTCTCTTTATATAGACCTTAGTGGTCCCTAATACTGTATCTGAAGTCTCTTTTATATAGACCTTAGTGGTCCCTAATACTGTATCTGAAGTCTCTTTATATAGACCTTAGTGGTCCCCTAATACTCTACCTGAAGTCTCTTTATATAGACCTTAGTGGTCCCCTATTACTGTATCTGAAGTCTCTTTTATATAGACCTTAGTGGTCCCTAATACTGTATCTGAAGTCTCTTTATATAGACCTTAGTGGTCCCCTAATACTCTACCTGAAGTCTCTTTTATATAGACCTTAGTGGTCCCCTATTATATTATCTGAAGTCTCTTTTATATAGACCTTAGTGGTCCCTAATACTGTATCTGAAGTCTCTTTATATAGACCTTAGTGGTCCCCTAATACTGTATCTGAAGTCTCTTTTATATAGACCTTAGTGGTCCCCTAATACTGTATCTGAAGTCTCTTTATATAGACCTTAGTGGTCCCCTAATACTGTATCTGAAGTCTCTTTATATAGACCTTAGTGGTCCCTAATACTGTATCTGAAATCTCTTTATATAGACCTTAGTGGTCCCTAATACTGTATCTGAAGTCTCTTTTATATAGACCTTAGTGGTCCCCTAATACTGTATATGAAGTCTCTTTATGTAGACCTTAGTGGTCCCTAATACTGTATCTGAAGTCAACATGAGGACAACATGAAGACAACACGAGGACAACATGAGGACAACATGAGGACAACATGAGGACAACATGAAGACAACATGAGGACAACATGAAGACAACATGAGGACAACATCGGGCCAACATGAAGACAACATGAGGACAACATGAGGACAACATGGGGCCAACATGAAGACAACATGTGGACAACATGAGGACAACATGAGGACAACATGACGGCAACATGAGGACAACACGAGGACAACATGAGGACAACATGGGGCCAACATGAAGACAACATGAGGACAACATGAGGACAACATGACGGCAACATGAGGACAACATGAGGACAACATGAGGGCAACATGAAGACAACATGAGGACAACATGAGGACAACATGACAACATGAGGACAACATGAGGACAACATGAGGACAACATGGGGCCAACATGAAGACAACATGAGGACAACATGTGGACAACATGAGGACAACATGACGGCAACATGAGGACAACATGAGGACAACATGAAGACAACATGACGGCAACATGAAGACAACATGAGGACAACATGAAGACAACATGACGGCAACATGAGGACAACATGAGGACAACATGAGGACAACATGAGGACAACATGACGGCAACATGAGGACAACATGAGGACAACATGAAGACAACATGACGGCAACATGAAGACAACATGAGGACAACATGAAGACAACATGACGGCAACATGAGGACAACATGAGGACAACATGAGGACAACATGAAGACAACATGAAGACAACATGAGGACAACATGAAGACAACATGACGGCAACATGAGGACAACATGAAGACAACATGACGGCAACATGAAGACAACATGACGGCAACATGAGGACAACATGAGGACAACATGGGGCCAACATGAAGACAACATGAGGACAACATGACGGTAACATGAGGACAACATGAGGACAACATGAGGACAACATGAAGACAACATGAGGACAACATGAGGACAACATGACGGCAACATGAGGACAACATGAGGACAACATGAGGACAACATGAAGACAACATGACGGCAACATGAAGACAACATGAGGACAACATGAGGACAACATGAAGACAACATGAAGACAACATGACGGCAGCATGAAGACACAGATGGTCGGAGATGTGGATGTTTTGTGCTACATTTGTGTGTTTTTCTTCGTGATTTCTGTGTTTTCTGTGTGTTTTCTGTGTGATTTCTGTGTGATTTCTGTGTGATTTCTGTGTTTTCTGTGTGATTTCTGTGTTTTCTGTGTGATTTCTGTGTGATTACTGTGTGATTTCTGTGTGATTTCTGTGTGATCTTTATGTATATCCCTAACCTTTGACTTCTTCTCCCAGGCCTCTTTTAGTGTACATCTGATTAAAAACACATTAGAGAGGCTGTAAGCTGCTAACCCTGTGGACCAGCACGTATACAGTACCGTGTCCCAGTAATCCAGACCCTCAAGCTCCGCCAGCTGCTGTCCAGGGAAAAGCTCCGATGGTGCAAATTAAACACGTCTCCTTCCTGTTTTCCTCCGTAATGTATACTTTATTAGTCCCACGAGGGGAAAGTACACTCAAAAAATTCCAGAAAAATATGAAAAAACGTTGTAAAAAGTGGAAAAATGTGCAGCTCCCAACAAAGATAGTATAGAAGTGAGATGTCTCACTCTGTATCTAGCTGTTTCTCTTCCTCGGTTTAGAGACATTACATTTTAGATAATCTGTGTCATCAGTCTCTGAGGACATGAGGACAACATTACGGCAACATGGGGACAACATGAGGACAACATGAGGACAACATGACAGCAACATGAGGACAACATGACGGCAACATGAGGACAACATGAGGACAACATGACAGCAACATGAGGACAACATGAGGACAACATGACAGCAACATGAGGACAACATTACGGCAACATGAGGACAACATGAGGACAACATGACAGCAACATGAGGACAACATGAGGAAAACATGAAGACAACATGAGGACAACATGAAGACAACATGAGGACAACATGAGGACAACATGACAGCAACATGAGGACAACATGAGGGCAACATGAGGACAACATGAGGGCAACATGAGGACAACATGAGGACAACATGACAGCAACATGAGGACAACATGACGGCAACATGAGGACAACATGAAGACAACATGAGGACAACATGAGGACAACATGAGGGACAACATGAGGACAACATGAGGACAACATGAGGGCAACATGAGGACAACATGAGGACAACATGAGGGCAACATGAGGACAACATGAGGGGCATGGGACAACATGTGGCTCAGTGGTAACAGCGGTTGCCTGCCAATTGGAAGGTTGAGGGTTCAATCCCGGGCCTGCAGTCCCATGTCAACATGGGGGGCAAGACACTGAACCCCGAGTTGCTCCCCGTGCTGCTCCATGCCAATTGAAGGTTGAGTGGTTTATCTGATGAGCATGTGTAGGTGTGTGTCCTTGGGCAAGTATCTGATGAGCAGGTGTGTCCATCGGAGTGAATGTGTGTGTGTGTATCTGATGAGCAGGTGGCCCCTTGTACGGCAGCCTCGGCCACAGTGTATGAATGTGTGTGAATGGTGAATGTATCCTGTATGATGTAAAAGAGCTTTGAGTAGTCATTAAGACAACATGACGGAAACTTAAGGACAACATGAAGACAACATGTGAGACAACACTTTAGACAACACTCAAAAATATGAAAAAATGTTTTAAAAAGTGGAAAAATGTGCACCTCCCAACAAAGATAGTATAGAAGTGAGATGTCTCACTCTGTATCTAGCTGTTACTCTTCCTCTGCTTTAGAGACATTACATTTTAGAAAATCTGTGTCATCGTGGTTTGTCCCAATAATTTTTCTAAATATTTTGCGATGAGGAGACAAATTTCTGTCCTTGAAGATGATTAAATATTTACTTCATGATCACGAGAATGACCCGGTTCTGTATCTTGAGACGTGATCCGGCTTCCCGTCCCGTCCCCTGCAGGATGAAGACATCCTGTTACAGAAACACAACATCAATACATCTCCATCCGGACTGCGGTCTGCCGATCAGGGTCTCACAAATCTGTTTCCAATAATCATTTTCCAACATTTTGGTTTCATAATGCGTCCAGTGAAACAGGACCCCGGTGCGGCCTGCGGGGCCCCGAACCTCCGGGGGAGGGGGTAGTGGTTTCTCTCGAGTGTAATTACAGTTACCAAACGAGCGTCTCCGCTTTCAAAGTGCAGGAGGAAGCAAAAGCAGCGACTAATCAGCTGTAATACAGGACGCAGATTAAAGGCTGCTGGTAACCTACACAGCCAACACATTTACATATATTTAAACTGTCTCTTTTATATAGACCTTAGTGGTCCCTAATACTGTATCTGAAGTCTCTTTATATAGACCTTAGTGGTCCCCTAATACTGGATCTGAAGTCTCTTTTATATAGACCTAGTGGTCCCTAATACTGTATCTGAAGTCTCTTTATATAGACCTTAGTGGTCCCTAATACTGTATCTGAAGTCTCTTTATATAGACCTTAGTGGTCCCCTAATACTGTATCTGAAGTCTCTTTTATATAGACCTTAGTGGTCCCTAATACTGTATCTGAAGTCTCTTTATATAGACCTTAGTGGTCCCCTAATACTGTATCTGAAGTCTCTTTATATAGACCTTAGTGGTCCCCTAATACTGTATCTGAAGTCTCTTTTATATAGACCTTAGTGGTCCCCTAATACTGTATCTGAAGTCTCTTTATATGGACCTTAGTGGTCCCTAATACTGTATCTGAAGTCTCTTTATATAGACCTTAGTGGTCCCCTAATACTGTATCTGAAGTCTCTTTTATATAGACCTTAGTGGTCCCTAATACTGTATCTGAAGTCTCTTTATATAGACCTTAGTGGTCCCTAATACTGTATCTGAAGTCTCTTTTATATAGACCTTAGTGGTCCCTAATACTGTATCTGAAGTCTCTTTTATATAGACCTTAGTGGTCCCTAATACTGTATCTGAAGTCTCTTTTATATAGACCTTAGTGGTCCCTAATACTGTATCTGAAGTCTCTTTTATATAGACCTTAGTGGTCCCTAATACTGTATCTGAAGTCTCTTTTATATAGACCTTAGTGGTCCCCCTAATACTGTATCTGAAGTCTCTTTATATAGACCTTAGTGGTCCCCCCCTAATACTGTATCTGAAGTCTCTTTTATATAGACCTTAGTGGTCCCTACTGTATCTGAAGTCTCTTTTATATAGACCTTAGTGGTCCCTAATACTGTATCTGAAGTCTCTTTTATATAGACCTTAGTGGTCCCTAATACTGTATCTGAAGTCTCTTTATATAGACCTTAAATACTGTATCTGAAGTCTCTTTTATATAGACCTTAGTGGTCCCTAATACTGTATCTGAAGTCTCTTTATATAGACCTTAGTGGTCCCTAATACTGTATCTGAAGTCTCTTTTATATAGACCTTAGTGGTCCCTACATACTGTATCTGAAGACAACATATAGACCTTAGTGGTCCCTAATACTGTATCATGAAGTCTCTTTATATAGACCTTGATGGTCCCCCCCAATACTGTATCTGAAGTCTCTTTTATATAGACCTTAGTGGTCCCCTAATACTGTATCTAAGTCTCTTTTATATAGACCTTAGTGGTCCCCTCTACTGTATCTGAAGTCTCTTTATATAGACCTTAGTGGTCCAATACTGTATCCTCTTTATATAGACCTTGTGGTCCCTAATACTGTATCTGAAGTCTCTTTATATAGACCTTAGTGGTCCCCTATTACTGTATCTGAAGTCTGGGGGTGTGGCCTTGACCAAATGGCACTTTGCTTTTTGAAAGCCATGATGTCAACATGAGGACAACATGAGGACAACATGAGGTCAACATGAGGACAACATGAGGAAAACATGACGGCAACATGAAGACAACATGAAGACAACATGAGGTCAACATGAGGACAACATAAAGACAACATGACGGCAACATGAGGACAACATGAAGACAACATGAAGACAACATGAGGTCAACATGAAGACAACATGAAGACAACATGAGGTCAACATGAGGAAAACATGACGGCAACATGAAGACAACATGAAGACAACATGAAGACAACATGAGGTCAACATGAAGACAACATGAAGACAACATGAGGTCAACATGAGGACAACATAAAGACAACATGATTACCCCCCCACAAAGATCGGCGTGGGGTACTTTCCATAAGATCATCTCTCCAAGCTATTAGCATTAGCTGTTAACATCTGTTGGACGTGAAGTTGGACTGGTGGGACATCCTGTCCCATGTGTTGCAGGGAGATAATTGAATGCAGGTTTTTTTGACTTTGACATTCTGCCCGGTGACTGATGATGAGTCATAAGGAGAGAGGGGAAGTGGAGCGAGTGGGGACTGTTGATGAAGCATCTGGAAACCATGACGATCTGCAGAGCAGGAAGAGCTCGATCAATGAGACGGCACACGCATTAACATCATAACTGGACATGTTCATATGCATCAAGGAAAGGAAAGGAACTTATGTCGACCTATTCCTTCCTTCCTTCCTTCCTTCCTTCCTTCCTTCCTTCCTTCCTTCCTTCCTTCCTTCTTGTGTCCTTTTAACAAGTTTGTCGCTATTATCAACTGTTAACTCTACAAAGAACTACAACTACTACTATTAACTCTACAAAGGACTACAACTACTACTAACCCTACAAAGAACTACAACTACTACTATTAACTCTACAAAGGACTACAACTATAACTGTTAACTCTACAAAGAACTACAACTACTACTGTTAACTCTGCAAAGAACTACAACTACTACTGTTAACTCTACAAAGGACTACAACTACTACTGTTAACTCTACAAAACAGTAGTAGTTGTAGTTCTTTGTAGGGTTAACAGTAGTAGTGTTAACTAGTACAGAGTTAACTAGTTGTAGTTCTTTGTAAGTTAACAGTAACTAGTTGTAGTTCTTTGTAACAGGTTAGTAGTAGTTTGTAGTCCTTTGTAGGGTTAACAGTAGTAGTTGTAGTTCTTTGTAGAGTTAACAACTAGTAGTTGTAGTTCTTTGTAGGGTTAACAGTAGTAGTTGTAGTTCTTTGTAGGGTTAACAGTAGTAGTTGTAGTTCTTTGTAGGGTTAGTAGTAGTTGTAGTCCTTTGTAGAGTTAACAGTAGTAGTTGTAGTTCTTTGTAGAGTTAACAGTAGTATTTGTAGTTCTTTGTAGGGTTAACAGTAGTAGTTGTAGTTCTTTGTAGAGTTAACAGTAGTAGTTGTAGTTCTTTGTAGGGTTAACAGTAGTAGTTGTAGTTCTTTTAGAGTTAATAGTAGTAGTTGTAGTTCTTTGTAGAGTTACCAGTAACTAAAACCAGGTCTTAACCCTTACCCTAACCCTAACCATAACCTAATTCTAACCCTGATCCTAAAACCAGGTCTTAACCCTAACCCTAACCCTAACCATAACCTAATTCTAACCCTGATCCTAAAACCAGGTCTTAACCCTAACCCCATAACCCTAACCACTAACCTAATTCTAACCT
>JAEKDQ010000287.1:0-10000 GCA_026937815.1 Etheostoma perlongum | reverse complement strand
AAAAAAAGCAGAAATTATGAATGAAAAGAGGAGAATTGTTTTTATAAAGAGCGTTGGAAGGAATCCAAACTGTTTTATGGTAATTTAGTTAATAAAGAAACTCATATTTCAGATATAGACATTTATTAAAGGGTCAGATTTAACCCGGGATAACAGCAGGGTTAAATGTCTGAAATAATCACAATAATCAGCATATTATTATTATTATATATATAGCGTTTTTATTAACATAAAATAAAAGTTGCATTTATTATATATTTTTATATATATTTATAGTATTATATTTATAGTATATATTTTATAGTATATATCCTGCATCATAAAACCTTAAAATTTGATGATTTTGTGATAGGAAAAAGTAAATAAATATTTATAGTATTCATTTTTTAAAATATTTATAGTATATATATTTATAGTATATATATATTTAAAGGACCATATATTATATATATACTGCAGTTGTATATAAGATATACATTATATATATATATATAATGATGATTTTATATATAAAATATAGGAAAAAAGTATAAATAAATCAGAAAAAAGAATGTTATGTGAATATTCTATATCTCACTAAAAACTCATATATGTTTTCAGTTTTTTTTTTATATTTTATATATATATATATTATTTTATTATATACATACTGTATATACACATACACATATATATATGTAAAAGGGCCATGTGTGATATATATAGTGATGATATATATATTCACATAACATTCAGATATTTATATATATATATATATATATATATATATGTATTTAATGACGTATTTAATCCCTCTCGGACTGAATGTGTTTTTTAAAATAGAAAAAGTAGAAAAAGGAAATTAAGTACAAGATTATTTAAAAACTGAAAAAAAAATGATTATAAAAACTGTCAAAAACAAGAAAATCTTGTGTAAAAAAACCTATTCAATAAATTAAAAATTAAAAAAAACAGTAAATTCTTCGCCTCAAATTTACAGATTTTTTAAAAAAGAAAACGAGGAATAAGAAAAATCACATTTAGACTTTTGATTCTTTTTACATATTTAGTTTTTCCTTTGATGATTTTTAGGATTTTTTAACCCTTCGACCATCGTCTCAACGTTTTGTTGCTTTTTACAAAGTTTTTTTATGAAGTTCTTTTTTTTTTTTTTTTTCATTGATTTTGACGCTTTTTCCAACATTTTTCACTCGTTTTTTGACTTCATTTATTTCGGAAATGAAAACAAAACTTAGAAAACGGGTCAGATTTGAGCCGAAGAAATCCTCTTTGGAAAAGAGATGAAATGAAATAAATGGATATTAAAAGGTCTTACATATTAAAATGGATATGTTCAGTTTGGCTGCTTTCAGTATTTTGCTAAAATACAACAAAGTGATTTAAAACAAAGGAAAGAAAATGGTTTCTAACATTATTTGATTGAATTGTGCACGATTCAGAAAATTTCACTTTTTGATCCGATTTTGATTTTTCGGCTCACGATTTGATTCAAAATCAATTAAAAACATTATTTACCTTTATGTAAATGTTACTTTTCTCATGTGATAGTATACACGCCATTACAAAATGGAAAAAAGAAAATAAATAAAAACAATATTAAAAAAGAAAATTTAACAAAAAAAAGAAAATTACTAATTTAAAAGAAAAAAAAAAGAAAAAAAGAAAAAAAGAACATTAAATAAAAGAATATTGAAAAAAATGTTTTTTAAAAGAAGAAAATTAAACAAAAAAGAATGAAAAGAAAATGAAAAAAAAAGTTTTTCAAAAGAACATTAAAATAAAGAGAATTAAACAAAAAAAGAAAATTAAAAGAAAATTAAAAAAAAGAATGTTAAAAAAGAAAATTAAAAAAATAATAGAAAAAAAGATTGAAAAAAAGAATTAAAATTTTGTTTTTAAAGAATATTAAAAATAAAAAATGAAACAAAAACAAAATTACAAAAAAGAATATTACATTTTTAAAAAAAGAATATAAATAAATAATAATAATATATAGAATAAATAAATATAAATACATTTTTTACTTCTATGAATGGATTTTTTTGCACTCTCCTACTGAATTGAACATAACATGACAGTTACATTTCAAAGTGCAGTTTTCTGCCGATATTTTCTTCCAACTAACAGAAATACTCAGAGTGTCTCTCACGATATGTCGCAGTCTTTCACGACGTGTGTATTGCAGATAAAATCCATATTTTCGGAGTAAATCCTGTTGTAAATTATGAAAATGAAGCATGATCGGATGTGTAACCATCACCGAAATCTACGTTAACAGAAAGAAAGAAAGAAGGGGGTGTAATTTTGCAGAATAATACATATCACTTATAATTATTTCAGGAGGTAAATCGTTGAGCCAGCAACGTCTTAAATGTGTATATATGTCCCCCGAAGCGGAAGGACACAAGACAGCGAGCGAGCGGACAGACGATTGTTCCCTGACTAACCAATCAGATCGCTCGCTGTTCAGGAGGGTTAAATATGAAGATTAAAGAGGCTCTGCACTCCGCACGCTCACAGTCCGTCCAACCACAAACACTAAGTGTCCCGCTGACATATTGGGGATAAACTGGGGACAAAGTAAGGACAAACTGGGGATATACTGGGGATAAACTGGGGACATACTGGGGATAAACTGGGGACAAACTGGGGATATACTGGGGACATACTGGGGACAAACTGGGGATATACTGGGGACATACTGGGGACATACTGGGGACATACTGGGGACAAACTGGGGACATACTGGGGATATACATACTGGGGACATACTGGGGACATACTGGGGATACTGTGGACAAACTGGGGATATACTGGGGACATACTGGGGATAAACTGGGGATATACTGGGGACATACTGGGGATATACTGGGGACATACTGTGGACAAACTGGGGATAAACTGGGGATAAACTGGGGACATACTGGGGACAAACTGGGGATATACTGGAAACATACTTGGGATAAACTGGGGACAAAGTAGGGACAAACTGGGGATATACTGGGGACATACTGGGGACATACTGGGGATATACTGGGGAAACTGGGGATATACTGGGGACATACTGGGGATATACTGGGGACATACTGGGGACAAACTGGGGATATACTGGGGACAAACTGGGGATATACTGGGGATATACTGGGGACAAACTGGGGATATACTGGGGACATACTATATACTGGGGACATACTGGGGACATACTGGGGATATACTGGGGACATACTGGGGACATACTGGGGATATACTGGGGACATACTGGGGATATACTGGGGATATACTGGGGACATACTGGGGACATGGGACAAACTGGGGACATACTGGGGACATACTGGGGATATACTGGGGACATACTGGGACAAACTGGGGATATACTGGGGACATACTGGGGATATACTGGGAGCATACTGTGGACAAACTGGGGATAAACTGGGGATAAACTGGGGACAAACTGGGGATATACTGGGGACATACTGGGGATATACTGGGGACATACTGGGGACATATACTGGGGACATACTGGGGACATACTGGGGACATACTGGGGACAAACTGGGGATATACTGGGAGCATATTGTGGACAAACTGGGGATAAACTGGGGATAAACTGGGGACATACTGGGGACAAACTGGGGATATACTGGGGACATACTGGGGATATACTGGGGATATACTGGGGACATACTGGGGATATACTGGGAGCATACTGTGGACAAACTGGGGATAAACTGGGGATAAACTGGGGACATACTGGGGACAAACTGGGGATATACTGGGGACATACTGGGGATACTGGGGACATACTGGGGACAAACTGGGGATAAACTGGGGACATACTGGGGACAAACTGGGGACATACTGGGGATATACTGGGGATATACTGCATACTGGGGACAAACTGGGGATATACTGGGGATATACTGGGGACATACTGGGGACAAACTGGGGATATACTGGGGACATACTGGGGATATACTGGGGACATACTGGGGATATACTGGGGACATACTGGGGACAAACTGGGGATATACTGGGGACATACTGGGGATATACTGGGGACATACTGGGGAAAAACTGGGGATATACTGGGGACATACTGGGGACATACTGGGGACATACTGGGGACATACTGGGGACAAACTGGGGACATACTGGGGAAAAACTGGGGATATACTGGGGGGGATATACTGGGGACAAACTGGGGATATACTGGAAACATACTTGGGATAAACTGGGGACAAATTAGGGACAAACTGGGGATATACTGGGGACAAAGTAGGGACAAACTGGGGATATACTGGGGACAAACTGGGGACAAATTGGGGATATACTGGAAACATACTTGGGATATACTGGAGACAAAGTAGGGACAAACTGGGGACAAACTAAGGGGACAAACTGGGGATATTCTGGGGACATACTGGGTATATACTGGAGATATACTGGGGACATACTGGGGACAAAGTAGGGACAAACTGGGGATATACTGGGGACAAACGGGGGACAAACTGGGGAGACAATTGGGATCTAGCTATCTATGCATCCCTACAAAGTAATAAAATACTAAATACACTGTGAGGATTCAATATGCATTGACACAGTTTGAAGTTAAGACATGTGTGTGTGTGTGTGTGTGTGTGTGTGTGTGTGTGTGTGTGTGTGTGTGTGTGTGTGTGTGTGTGTGTGTGTGTGTTGGGACAGAGGGGGCATCAGTGACGCTGCCTCCCCCGGCCCGGCGAGGGACCGAGGCCCCGAGACCTCCCTGTGAGTGACCTGGAGACCTGGCTGTCACTCTGCATGAGCATCACACACACACACACACACACACACACACACACACACACACACACAATGGGGTTAGTCAAGGATGGCGATAAGTGTCTGTGGAGCTGGCACTAGGAGTGTGTGTGTGTGTGTGTGTGTGTGTGTGTGTGTGTGTGTGTGTGTGTGTGTGTGTGTGTGTGTGTGTGTGTGTGTGTGTGTGTGTGTGTATGTGTGTGAAAGAAGAAAATTAAAAAAAAAAAAAAAAAAAAAAATATAAAGGTTTTTTAAAAGAACATTAAATAAAGAAAATTAAACAAAAAATGAAAATTAAAAGAAAATTGATTAAATAAAACGGAAAAGAAAAAAAGATTTTAAAAAGATATAATTTTTTTTAAAGAATATTAAAAATAGAAAATGAAACAAAAAATAAAATTAAGCAAAAAAATAAAAAAACTAATTAAAAATAAAAAAAGAAAATTAAATAAAAGAATATTGAAAAAAATGTTCATAAAAAGAAGAAAATTCAACAAAAAAGAAAAAAAGAAAATTAATAAAAAAAGAAAAGAACAAAAGATTTAAAAAAAGATATACTTTTTTTTAAAGAATATTAAAAATAGAAAATGAAACAAAAAATTAAAAAAAATTAAAATTAAAAAAGGAAAATTTAATAAAAGAATATTGAAAAAAATGTTTAAAAAAAAAGAGAATTAAACAAAAAAGAAAATGAAAAGAAAATTAATTTAAAAAAAGATTTTAAAAAGATTTTACATTTTTTTTAAAGAATATTAAAAATAGAAAATGAAACAAAAAAATAAAACAACTAATTTAAAAGAAAAAAAGAAAATTAAATAAAAGAATATTGAACAAAAAAACTTTTAAAGAAGAGAATGAAACAAAAAAAGAAAATTAAAAGAAAATTAAAAAAAGAATATTAAAAAAATAACTTTGGAGAACGACTTTCAATTTCTCCGTTTTTTAACCAGAAACGGGGAACAAGTGTTTCCAGATGTTAAATCAGCTGATGACTGTGAGTTGGATAAAAACATTGAAGGAATCCTAACCGCATAGACTACAACTCCCATGATGCTTTGCATGCAAACAAGCAATCACAGGACACATTTGTATCTGACCTCTAAAGCTTTGTTTACCTCTCGTTTTTCTGCACACACATGCAAACGCACGCACGCACACACACACACGCACGCACGCACACACACACACACACACACACACACACACACACACACACACACACACACACACACACACACTCTCAGCCCTCGGGCCGTTGCGTTTGTGTGGAAACACAGCTGACCCTGCTGCCCTTTGAGTGTTCCTGCTAAAGCAACTAACCCGCCGCTCCATCCTGCTATCCACAGTCAATATATCACTTATTATTCACACACGCACACACACACACACACACACACACACACACACACACACACACACACACACACACACACACACACACACACACACTGCATAGTTAATGGCGGTGAGAGCTCTGTTTGACTGCGGCTGAGCGAGGAGGCGGCGGCACGTCAAACAGCATCAGCATCAAACGATGAGTTCAAGTTCAGCTCGACGCCCCGGCGGCACGGACACGGCAGCTCATCATCATCTTCATCTTCATCATCACCACCATCATCTTCATCATCTTCATCACTGCTCTGATAACACGGCCTGTGCAGACATCCACTTTTCAAATGAGTGTATTCAAAAGTATACAAAAGAAAGGATTCAAACAGAGGTGTAGATTTCGGGGGAGGAGGTGGGGGAAGAGGGGGGGGGTGGGGGGGGGGGTGACACACATGCAGGGGGTGCGTTTCCCCCAAAATTTAGAAGAGCTACTGTACATAGATTTGCTTAAAATAACCATTCAGAGGGGCTTAAAGCATGAATATCTGTATATCCACGTTACATGGTACATTTATTTTGATTGAAGTCTGACCAACAGTCACCTGAACGCACCATAAACTCCAACTACAGTCTGACTAACAGTCACCTGAACGCACCATAAACTCCAACTACAGTCTGACTAACAGTCACCTGAACGCACCATAAACTCCAACTACAGTCTGACTAACAGTCACCTGAACGCACCATAAACTCCAACTACAGTCTGACTAACAGTCACCTGAACGCACCATAAACTCCAACTACAGTCTGACTAACAGTCACCTGAACGCACCATAAACTCCAACTACAGTCTGACTAACAGTCACCTGAACGCACCATAAACTCCAACTACAGTCTGACTAACAACGGTCACCTGAACGCACCATAAACTCCAACTACAGTCTGACTAACAGTCACCTGAACGCACCATAAACTCCAACTACAGTCTGACTAACAACGGTCACCTGAACGCATCATAAACTCTAACTACAGTCTGACTAACAGTCACCTGAACGCACCATAAACTCCAACTACAGTCTGACTAACAACGGTCACCTGAACGCACCATAAACTCCAACTACAGTCTGACTAACAGTCACCTGAACGCACCATAAATTCCAACTACAGTCTGACTAACAGTCACCTGAACGCACCATAAACTCCAACTACAGTCTGACTAACAGTCACCTGAATGCACCATAAACTCCAACTACAGTCTGACTAACAGTCACCTGAACGCACCATAAACTCTAACTACAGTCTGACTAACAGCCACCTGAACGCACCATAAACTCCAACTACAGTCTGACTAACAGTCACCTGAACGCACCATAAACTCCAACTACAGTCTGACTAACAGTCACCTGAACGCACCATAAACTCCAACTACAGTCTGACTAACAGTCACCTGAACGCTGACTTCATAAACTCCAACTACAGTCTGACTAACAGTCACCTGAACGCACCACCATAAACTCCAACTACAGTCTGACTGACTAACAGTCACCTGAACGCACCATAAACTCCAACTACAGTCTGACTAACAGTCACCTGAACGCACCATAAACTCCAACTACAGTCTGACTAACAACAGTCACCTGAACGCATCATAAACTCCAACTACAGTCTGACTAATCTGTAAATCATAAAATCATTGTCATCATAAAGCCAGAGATTGTCTGAGAGAGAATGCAGATATTAAGTGTGTGTACTGTGTTGTTTAGGATGTTACACACACACACACACACACACACACACACACACACAGACACACACACACACACACACACAAACACGCACACACACTCTCCTTGATTACAACTCTGACTCCGAGTGTTTCTGTTTGAACTCTGTGGATTATGTCGCCGACTTTAATATTCCCGCAGGACTCAGAATGTGTGTGTGTGTGTGTGTGTGTGTGTGTGTGTTTGTGTGTGTGTGTGTGTGTGGGATTAGTCTCTATTTGAAGTGTGAGGTCTGACCTAATCTGCAGGTCGCTGTAAACAGATGCAGTGATCCCGACCGTCTGAACACTGTGTTCACTGCCAACGTTACACAACACACACACACACACACACACACACACACACACACACACACACACACACACACACACACACACACACACACAGAGACACACATACAGACAGACAGACACACACACACACACAAAAAATGCTAATAAAACACATTTTAACTGAAATGATTACATCTGTGAGTCAGTTGGAGGAGCCAGGTGTCAGTGATGTCACAGGCCCCGCCCCCTTTAGTCTTCTGCTCCAATTAGCACGGCCCAGGCTTCACTGCACTGCGACCCCATTTGACCCTGCTGCCGGCACCAAACTGCATTAATGTATGCGTATCTGTAACACTTGACCTGTTACTGAGCTGCTGTCTTCAAACACGCAGCAGAGACACATATTCACACTATAAATGATAAGATAATTAAAGGAGATAAAAAGCCTAAAAGCAGCCGAGTTAGGGGAAGACGAAGCGTTACCCCTTCTCCTGGAATTAGACGGCAGTCGGCTTTAAGAGCGCCCAAAAACATACATTTGAAAAACTCAACACCAATATGTTTTTGCAGGAATCATAACCGGGTTAACCGCCGAGAGACGGCAGACATCTCTACGTCCGTAGAACACTAGGCACAGGCTAATTCCTGCATAACTAACATGCTAGTTAACATTAACATAGGCACAGGCTAATTCCTGCATAACTAACATGCTAGTTAACATTAACATAGGCACAGGCTAATTCCTGCATAACTAACATGCTAGTAAACATTAATATAGGCACAGGCTAATTCCTGCATAACTAACATGCTAGTAAACATTAATATAGGCACAGGCTAATTCCTGCATAACTAACATGCTAGTTAACATTAACATAGGCACAGGCTAATTCCTGCATAACTAACATGCTAGTTAACATTAACATAGGCACAGGCTAATTCCTGCATAACTAACATGCTAGTAAACATTAATATAGGCTGGCTGTTCCTGCATAACTAACATGCTAGTTAACATGAACATAGACACAGGCTAATTCCTGCATAACTAACATGCTAGTAAACATTAATATAGGCACAGGCTAATTACTGCTAACTAACATGCTAGTTAACATTACATAGACACAGGCTAATTCCTGCATAACTAACATGCTAGTTAACATTACATAGACACAGGCTAATTCCTGCATAACTAACATGCTAGTAAACATTAATATAGGCACAGGCTAATTCCTGCATAACTAACATGCTAGTAAACATTATTTAATTCCTGCATAACAACATGCTAGTTAACATTAACATAGGCACAGGCTAATTCCTGCATAACTAACATGCTAGTTAACATTAACATAGACACAGGCTAATTCCTGCATAACTAACATGCTAGTTAACATTACATAGACACAGGCTAATTCCTGCATAACTAACATGCTAGTAAACATTAATATAGGCACAGGCTAATTCCTGCATAACTAACATGCTAGTTAACATTAACATAGGCACAGGCTAATTCCTGCATAACTAACATACTAGTTAACATTAACATAGGCACAGGCTAATTCCATAACTAACATGCTAGTTAACATTAACATAGACACAGGCTAATTCCTGCATAACTAAACATGCTAGTAACATTAATATAGGCACAGGCTAATTCCTGCATAACTAACATGCTAGTTAACATTAACATAGGCACAGGCTAATTCCTGCATAACTAACATGCTAGTTAACATTAACATAGGCACAGGCTAATTCCTGCATAACTAACATGCTAGTTAACATTAACATAGGCACAGGCTAATTCCTGCATAACTAACATGCTAG
>JAEKDQ010000284.1:0-69541 GCA_026937815.1 Etheostoma perlongum | reverse complement strand
TTTTCCACATGTCTACAGAATATTCCTAATTCTAGAGTACACAGGTTACTTTTTGTTGTATGAGGATAGATTGTTGAAAGGGATCATGTGCTCCTGTGGGTCATGGGGTCAGACCTTCTTCCAGCTTTCTTCTTCCTCCCGTCTCTCTCAGTTGTTCTAGTCACTGGTTGTTGTTCTACATATGAAATTATGAAATTTTATATTTTAAAGTGAATGCATGGAGTTATAAACACAATTACAACAAGATTAAAAAATGCATTAGTATGCAGGTAATTTTAAAATCCTACATCAGAATGCTCTGCTATTACCTGAGAGACACACTGGATACGTGTTGTCTCCCCCAGACTTGGAATGAACCTGGCTTAACATCAGGATTCATTTTTAGAGTATCCTGAAAAAGATTAAAATATGCATTTACCAGCCTGAAAATAAGTCAATATAGCTTTACTTTAAAGCCCTTAATTTTAAAGTAGTACATCAGAATGCTCTGATATTACCTGAGAGACACTCTGGATATGTGATTTCTCCCCCATACTTGGAATGAAGCTGGCATAACATCAGGATTGATTTTTAGAGTAGCCTGAAAAAGAGTAAAATATGCCTTTAACAGCCTGGAAAAGATTTAAAATACAGCATTAATTAGACATTCAAGGCATTAATTTTAAAATCCTACATCAGAATGGTCCTAAATTACCTGAGTGACCCAACAGATATGTATTGTCTAACCCAGAGTTGGATAAAACCTGGCTTAACAATAGGAATCCATTTTAGAGTGGCCTGAAGGAGAGTTAAATATGCATTTAACAGCCTGAAAATTTGTCAATATTAATTTACTTTTAAGCCCTTAATTTTAAAGTTGTACATAAGAATGCTCTGATATTACCTGAGAGACACACTTGATATGTGATGTCTCCCCCAGACTTGGAATGAAGCTGGCATGACATCAGGATTGATTTTTAGAGTAACCTGAAAAAGAGTAAAATATGCCTTTAACAGCCTGGAAAAGATTTAAAATACAGCATTAATTAGACATTCAAGGCTTTAATTTTAAAATCCTACATCAGAATGGTCCTAAATTACCTGAGTGACCCAACAGATATGTATTGTCTAACCCAGAGTTGGATTAAACCTTGCTTAACAATAGGAATCCATTTTAGAGTGGCCTGAAGGAGAGTTAAATATGCATTTAAAAAAAAAGAGTAAAATATGCCTTTAATAGCCTGGAAAAGATTTAAAATACAGCATTAATTAGACATTCAAGGCTTTAATTTTAAAATCCTACATCAGAATGGTCCTAAATTACCTGAGTGACCCAACAGATATGTATTGTCTAACCCAGAGTTGGATTAAACCTGGCTTAACAATAGGAATCCATTTTAGAGTGGCCTGAAGGAGAGTTAAATATGCATTTAAAAAAAAAGAGTAAAATATGCCTTTAACAGCCTGGAAAAGATTTAAAATACAGCATTAATTAGACATTCAAGGCTTTAATTTTAAAATCCTACATCAGAATGGTCCTAAATTACCTGAGTGACCCAACAGATATGTATTGTCTAACCCAGAGTTGGATTAAACCTGGTTTAACAATAGGAATCCATTTTAGAGTGGCCTGAAGGAGAGTTAAATATGCATTTAACAGCCTGAAAATTTGTCAATATAACTTTACTTTTAAGCCCTTAATTTTATAGTCGTACATCAGAATGCTCTGATATTACCTGAGAGACACACTTCATATGTGATGTCTCCCCCAGACTTGGAATGAAGCTGGCATGACATCAGGATTGATTTTTAGAGTAACCTGAAAAAGAGTAAAATATGCCTTTAACAGCCTGGAAAAGATTTAAAATACAGCATTAATTAGACATTCAAGGCTTTAATTTAAAATCCTACATCAGAATGGTCCTAAATTACCTGAGTGACATATGGATATGTAGTGTCTAACCCAGAGTTGGAATAAACCTGGCTTAACAATAGGAATCCATTTTAGAGTGGCCTGAAGGAGAGTTAAATATGCATTTGACAGCCTGAAAATTTGTCAATATAACTTTACTTTTAAGCCCTTCATTTTAGAATCCTTCATCAGAATGCTCTGATATTACCTGAGGGACACACTGGATATGTGATGTCTCCCCCAGACTTGGAATGAAGCTGGCATAACATCAGGTTTCCTTTTTAGAGTACCCTGAAAAAGAGTAAAATATGCCTTTAACAGCCTGAATATATATCAATATGGCTTTACTTTTAAACCCTTAATTTTAAAGTCATACATCAGAATGCTCTGATATTACCTGAGTGACACACTGGATATGTGATGTCTCCCCCAGACTTGGAATGAAGCTGGCATAAAATCAGGATTCCTTTTTAGAGTAGCCTGAAAAAGAGTAAAATATGCCTTTAAAAGCCTGAAAAAGATTTAAAATACAGCATTAATTGGACATTCAAAGCTTCAATTTTAAAATCCTAAATCAGAATGGTCCTTAATTACCTGAGTGACCCAATGGATATGTAGTGTCTAAACCAGAGTTTGAATGAACCTGGATTAACAGTAGGAATCCATTTTAGAGTGGCCTGAAGGAGAGTTAAATATGCCTTTAACAGCCTGAATATATGTCAATATAGCATTACTTTTAAACCCTTAATTTTAGAATACTTTATCAGAATGCTCTGATATTACCTGAGGGACATACTGGATATGTGATGTCTCCCCCAGACTTGGAATGAAGCTGGCATAACATCAGGATTCCTTTTTAGAGTAGCCTGAAAAAGAGTAAAATATGCCTTTAAAAGCCTGAAAAAGATTTAAAATACAGCATTAATTAGACATTCAAGGCTTCAATTTTAAAATGCTACATCAGAATGGTCCTTAATTACCTTAGTGACCCAATGGATATGTAGTTTCTAACCCAGAGTTTGAATGAACCTGGCTTAACAGTAGGAATCCATTTTAGAGTGGCCTGAAGGAGAGTTCAACATGCCTTTAACAGCCTGAATATATATAAATATAGCTTTACTTTTAAGCCCTTAATTTTAGAATCCTTTATCAGAATGCTCTGATATTACCTGAGGGACATACTGGATATGTGATGTCTCCCCCAGACTTGGAATGAAGCTGGCATAACATCAGGATTCCTTTTTAGAGTAGCCTGAAACAGAGTAAAATATGCCTCTAAAAGCCTGAAAAAGATTTAAAATACAGCATTAATTAGACATTCAAGGCTTCAATTTTAAAATGCTACATCAGAATGGTCCTTAATTACCTGAGTGACCCAATGGATATGTAGTGTCTAACGCAGAGTTTGAATGAACCTGGCTTAACAGTAGGAATCCATTTTAGAGTGGCCTGAAGGAGAGTTAAATATGCCTTTAACAGCCTGAATATATGTCAACATAGCTTTACTTGTAAGCCCTTAATTTTAAAGTCGTACATCAGAATGCTCTGATATTACCTGAGTGACACACTGGATATGTGATGTCTCCCCCAGACTTGGAATTAAGCTGGCATAACATCAGGATTCCTTTTTAGAGTAGCCTGAAAAAGAGTAAAATATTTCTTTAAAAGCCTGAAAAAGATTTGAAATACAGCATCCATTAGACATTGAAGGCTTCAATTTTAAAATCCTACATCAGAATGGTCCTTAATTACCTGAGTGACCCAATGGATATGTAGTGTCTAACCGAGAGTTTGAATGAACCTGGCTTAAAAGTAGGAATCCATTTTAGAGTGGCCTGAAGGAGAGTTAAATATGCCTTTAAGAGCCTGAATATATGTCAATATAGCTTTACTTTTAAGCCCTTAATTTTAAAGTCGTACATCAGAATGCTCTGATATTACCTGAGTGACACACTGGATATGTGATGTCTCCCCCAGACTTGGAATGAAGCTGGCATAACATCAGGATTCCTTTTTAGAGAACCCTGAAAAAGAGTAAAATATGCCTTTAAAAGCCTGAAAAAGATTTAAAATACAGCATTAATTAGACATTGAAGGCTTCAATTTTAAAATCCTACATCAGAATGGTCCTTAATTACCTGAGTGACCCAATGGATATGTAGTGTCTAACGCAGAATTTGAATGAATCTGGCTTAACAGTAGGAATCCATTTTAGAGTGGCCTGAAGGAGAGTTAAATATGCCTTTAACAGCCTGAATATATGTCAACATAGCTTTACTTTTAAGCCCTTAATTTTAAAGTCGTACATCAGAATGCTCTGATATTACCTGAGTGAAACACTGGATATGTGATGTCTCCCCCAGACTTGGAATTAATCTGGCATAACATAAGGATTCCTTTTTAGAGTAGCCTGAAAAAGAGTAAAATATTTCTTTAAAAGCCTGAAAAAGATTTGAAATACAGCATCCATTAGACTTTGAAGGCTTCAATTTTAAAATCCTACATCAGAATGGTCCTTAATTACCTGAGTGACCCAATGGATATGTAGTGTCTAACCGAGAGTTTGAATGAACCTGGCTTAAAAGTAGGAATCCATTTTAGAGTGGCCTGAAGGAGAGTTAAATATGCCTTTAAGAGCCTGAATATATGTCAATATAGCTTTACTTTTAAGACCTTAATATTAAAGTCGTACATCAGAATGCTCTGATATTACCTGAGTGACACACTGGATATGTGATGTCTCCCCCAGACTTGGAATGAAGCTGGCATAACATCAGGATTCTTTTTTAGAGTACTCTGAAAAAGAGTAAAATATGCCTTTAAAAGCCTGAAAAATATTTAAAATACAGCATTAATTAGACATTCAAGGCTTCAATTTTAAAATTCTACATCAGAATGGTCCTTAATTACCTCAGTGACCCAATGGATATGTAGTGTCTAACGCAGAGTTTGAATGAACCTGGCTTAACAGTAGGAATCCATTTTAGAGTGGCCTGAAGGAGAGTTAAATATGCCTTTAACAGCCTAAATATATGTCAATATAGCTTTACTTTTAAACCCTTAATTTTAGAATCCTTTATCAGAATGCTCTGATATTACCTGAGGGACATACTGGATATGTGATGTCTCCCCCAGACTTGGAATGATGCTGGCATAAAATCAGGATTCCTTTTTAGAGTATCCTGAAAAAGAGTAAAATATGCCTTTAAAAGCCTGAAAAAGATTTAAAATACAGCATTAATTAGACATTCAAGGCTTCAATTTTAAAATGCTACATCAGAATGGTCCTTAATTACCTGAGTGACCCAATGGATATGTAGTTTCTAACCCAGAGTTTGAATGAACCTGGCTTAACAGTAGGAATCCATTTTAGAGTGGCCTGAAGGAGAGTTAAATATGCCTTTAACAGCCTGAATATATGTCAATATAGCTTTACTTTTAAGCCCTTAATTTTAAAGTCGTACATCAGAATGCTCTGATATTACCTGAGTGACACACTGGATATGTGATGTCTCCCCCAGACTTGGAATGAAGCTGGCATAACATCAGGATTCCTTTTTAGAGTAGCCTGAAAAAGAGTAAAATATGCCTTTAAAAGCCTGAAAAAGATTTAAAATACAGCATTAATTAGACATTCAAGGCTTCAATTTTAAAATCCTACATCAGAATGGTCCTTACCCAGATAGCAGACAGATTTGGACCTAATCTGGGCCACTTTTGGCACTTACGGCTCAGTTACGGCACTGGCAAGTGTTGTGTGGGCCAAATGTGGCCCAAATTACATGAGCCGGACCTAACTTGTGTTATGGCAACTATTGTGTGGGCCAAAAGTGGCCCAAATGTCATGAGCCGGGCATGAAATAGGTTACGGCAAGTGTTGTGTGGGCCAGACTTGGGCCGAATGTCATGAGCCGGACCTAACTTGTGTTACGGCAACAATTGTGTGAGCCAAAGGTGGCCCAAATGTCATGAGCCAGGCATGAAATAGGTTACGGCAAGTGTTGTGTGGGCCAGACTTGGGCCAAATGTCATGAGCCGGACCTAACTGGTGTTACGGCAAATATTGTGTGAGCCAAAGGTGGCCCAAATGTCATGAGCCGGGCATGAAATAGGTTACGGCAAGTGTTGTGTGGGCCAGACTTGGGCCGAATGTCATGAGCCGGGCTTGAAATGGGTTACGGCAAGTGTTGTGTGGGCCAGACTTGGGCCAAATGTCATGAGCCGGACCTAACTGGTGTTACGGCAAATATTGTGTGAGCCAAAGGTGGCCCAAATGTCATGAGCCGGGCATGAAATAGGTTACGGCAAGTGTTGTGTGGGCCAGACTTGGGCCAAATGTCATGAGCCGGACATGAATAGGTCACAGCAAGTGTTATGTGGGCCAGACTTGAGCTGAATGTCATGAGCTGGGCTTGAAATGGGTTTTGGCAAGTGTTGTGTGGGCCAGACCTGGGCTGAATGTCATGATGGGCTAGACTTGTGTTATGGCAAGTCCTGTGTGGGCCAGTGCAATCACTAAACTAGAGAGCAGCTTTTCCCCCCAAAGCTCCAATGAATATAATTTATTTATGCCTACTAGGCTATGTCTGCTACTTAGCAGAAGTGAGTTACAAACTCTATTTTACTTTACAACCTGTTTTAATTATTGCTATTATTAGGTGAAGGCAAGAATTGTGTGTAGGCCAGATGTGGCCGAGTGTTTATTACAAAAATAATAATAATTTAAAAAAAAACCATATCTAGCATATATATATATATATATATATATATATATATATATGTTTATATATATATATATATATATATATATATATATATATATATTATATATATTTGCACCCTGTGTATGTGTGTGAATGTGTTCACATTACTTATCATGTGAAATTGTTTGGCGCTAGAGAGAACATGACAAATGTTATTTATAGATAGATAAATAAAATGTGTTTGTCACTGAAATAAATAATAACTGTGAAATATAAAAAAAGACCTATAAAGGTCCTAAGAAGGTCCCTAAGTGTCAGGTTACAGCAGGCATGACGCTGCAACGGTACGCGCATGCGCATTTGCGCGTGTATTCGCGGGCGCGCTCTCTGCTTTGCGGTTAAAAAGTCCGGTGTCTGTCTCTGCAGTCTATGGGCTTAATGGTAAGTAATTATTATACTGTTAAAAAACATTTAACTCTACAATACAAATTGTAATGTGATATTAAGAGTGTTGGTTTGCTAGTAGACGTTAGAAGCATGACTGAAATGATGTTTAAGTATGTTAGCTGACTCTATTAAATAAGCTAACGTTAGCTAGCTAAAGTTATATAAGCTAGGTAATGTTAGCTAGCTAAAATCAGCGCCAGACGCCATTTTAGGACACTGAAGTTGCACGGATGTTTAACCGACATGTGAGATTTATTTAGATATGTTTTTTGTGCACTTCAAACAGGCATAAGTTGCAATAGTTTTTGTTTTCAGTGCATTTTTGTTAAAAAGATGACTTTATAAATGCATAGATATGTACCCTATAATTTTTAAAAAGGCTACACATTATGTACTGGTTCACCATTATTTCAAAAAGGTACGCAGTGTATGTTCTCACTAAATTGCTCTCAAATGTAAGATTGTTATATCATAATAGTAGAATAATAGTTCTATAATACTTACAGTATAAATATTTTTTTAATTCCCCTGGTCCCCTTTATTCCCCAAACTTAAAATATTGTTCCCTTATACTTATATTGTAAGTACGTTATAGGTACATTATTATTACCGAAGCTTACACTGTAAAATCGCTTTAATTACGCAGTACTTTCCGGGCTGTAATCTAAAGCGTTACTGATATTTTCTATGGTAATCTGAATGTTTTTACACTACATAGCCTGATTTGTTAGATATTTTCTATGGCTTAAGTTATTATTCTGATTTGTGGAGTGATAAAAAGAGATTTCTAAAATACCCTTTGTAAAAATCAATGACTATAACATGGAAAAAAATTAAGCAAGAATTAAACCTGGTTCAGTAAATGTAAGTTAACATTGTGCATGTTAGTCTCATCAAATTTTCAGAAAACTCGTAATATAACAAATCATTATCTCAATGCAAGTAACTGTTAATAGTTATTAATTTGGGAAATTTCATTGTGATATCTATTAGTTAAAGTTAAGTTTACTAGATTCTTGTTAATTGCTGTAGCAACATGCCATTTATTTGGCACATATAAACAGGTTTTCTTGCAGATCATTTTATATGTGCCATATGCATGTGCATATAAGAATTATAAATTATTCATAACTGTAATGGACGCTGCACGTTACATAAGCCTAAGAAGTAACTAAAAGTAAAATATAGATGCTGACTGTTAATGTTAACTAATATCTACCTTTGTTCTTGTGTCCCCACCTCTGTCTCTCTCTGTACAGATTAGATCCACAGGAAAATTTCTGAAGGGGTGAACTGGAGAAACAGGTGACATGGACTATTACAAGCATAGCAATTTAAGGAGGAAGGCTAGGAAAAGAGTGGATAATTTAATGCAAAAAATAGTTACTCTGCCATCTGGTAAAGAAGGCGAGAGCATTAACCAGCATCTTGAAAGTCACATTGATGAGCCTGAGCTTAATAGGGAAGGATGTCAACAAGACATGCGAGAACCCCTTGATAGCCCGATTGAAGAGATTGTGCTCAATAGGGAAGGATGTCTTGATATGGAAGACAGCATTGGCTGTAGTGGTTCTAGCAGTGTGAAGAGTGACCATGAAATTTTATTGGGCAGCTTAGGTGACTGGGCAGTTAGATTTGGGGTGTCTTTGGTGGCTCTGTCAGCCTTACTGTCAATTCTTAGGATATACTTTCCCTTCCTGCCAAAGGATGGAAGGTCACTGCTTAAAACAAAGACAAACTACAAAGTGGAGATGCTTGCTGGTGGCTCATTTCACTATTTTGGTATAGTGAATGTCGTCCAAAGAAAGTTCACCAGGTTATTATCCTCTTTTCCAGAAGGCTATGAATTTCTTTTACAGCTAAATTTTGATGGATTACCTCTTTTTAAAAGCTCATCCATTCAGTTTTGGCCCATTCTGGGTAAATTACCAAGACTCTCCAAAAAGCCTTTTGTGATAGCATTGTTTTGTGGGACAGCAAAGCCCAAAACACTGTCTGACTATCTTAAACATTTAGTTCAAGAGTTGAAAAGCATCAGTACTGGCTTTGTTTGTCAGGGCAAAACATTTCTCTTGAAAGTTTGTTCTGTTATTTGTGATGCACCAGCAAGGGCATTTATCAAAGGTATCAAGTCCCACACTGGATATTATGGCTGTGATAAGTGCTTACAAAGAGGAATATACACAAATCACCGTATGACATTTCCTGAGCTCACTGCTGCATGTAGAACAGATGAATCCTTTAGATTAGAAGCAAATGAAGATCACCACCTTACTCATTGTCCTCTGGTAGATACTGGAGTTGATATGGTTGCTGGTTTTCCCCATGATTACATGCACTTAGTGTGTTTGGGTGTTATGAGGAGACTTCTTGAACTGTGGGTTGGCACTGCTGGCTCTTTGCGCACCAGAATTTCGTCTTTGCAAGCATCCTTAATCTCTGATAAACTTTTGGCATTAACAAATCATATTCCATCTGAATTTGCAAGGAAACCTCGGGCACTCAATGAGAGACTGAGGTGGAAAGCAACAGAACTGCGCCAATTTTTGCTGTTCACTGGTCCTATAGTTTTGAAAGGTGTCTTGCTGCCTCAAGTGTATGATAACTTCATGCTTCTTTCTGTTGCTATCTATATTTTGGTTAGCCCGCAGTATTGTTTACAATTGAACCACTTGGCTCATAATTTTCTTGTCTCATTTGTGGATCATTATGGCTTGCTATATGGTAAAGACCAAGTAGTGTACAACATTCATGGGTTAGTGCATCTTGCTGGTGATGTGAAGGTGCATGGCCATTTAGATGGTATCTCTGGCTTCCCTTTTGAGAACTTATTGGGTGAACTTAAGAGAATGATAAGGAAAGCTGACAATCCTCTACCACAGGTTATACGCAGGTTATCTGAACATGAACAGAGGGGCTGTGATTTTGATTTACCCATTGAGCAGGAACCCTTTTTAAAATCTCCACATCACGATGGGCCAGTACCAGAGAGCCTTTTGGAAAATGTCAGTCAGTTCAAGCAGTTGACAGCCGATGGTGTCATTCTAAAAACATCAAGTAAAGACGACTGCATTGTCATTCACGGGAACGTTGTTTCTGTGCAAAACATAGTTAGTCATGAAGACAAAGTGTATGCCATGTACCAGGAGTATAGAGTCAAAGAAGCACTTTACAGTTACCCACTCGACTCAAGGGAACTGGGAATATACATCGTCTCTCATTTGTCTTCTGTGATGCACTGTGTAGAGATGGTTAAGCCTGTGCAAAAGTGTGTGCGGTTGCCCTTGGGAGACAAGTTTGCAGTGTTCCCTCTTCCTCACACAAATTAATTTGAAGCACTTGTCTAGTCTTTGTACAAAGTTTATCATAGTTGATCGTTGTAGCATCCTTTTATTTATCATATCTTTAGAGTTTTACTGGCTAATCAGTTTACTTTTTTTATATCAGGAGATGTTTCTCATTGTTATTTTTGAATCTACTAATGAAGTGGAAGTAGTCCCTGACATTTGGGTGAAAAATAAGACCTGTTTGTGGCCACCGTACAAACGTGAAGAAACTGTAAAAGCAGTGAAATCACAGGAACCACCTGGAGCACGTTGGATTCCCTACAAAGTACGCATCATATTAAGCAAAGGTAGAAAGAAGACAATATTTTACTTACACTTTCTGTATATAGAATTTAGAGGGCTTTTGTTTTTAAAATCAAGCTATTGATTTTTATTTTTAAAGTTACATATGAAGAAGCAAGACTCAAACTGCCAGAGGCTGAACGATTCACAGATTTGACAGATTCAGAAGACTCTCCACTCAAACGTAGACGGAGAAGAATGTAAGTTAAAAAAAGGGACGAATAGAGCCAGAATGGAATGTAATGAGCAAAACTCATTTTACAGCCTTCCATAATTTTTTTTTTATTTAACCTTAAATGCAGGAAGAAGAATGTAGTCCTTGAAGAGGAAGACAGTGAAAGTGAGAGGCAGCAAGCATCCACACTACCCAGCCCTCCCGAAATGGCTTCTGCAAAGAAGCGGCCTTATTCACTCTCCCTGCTTTCACAGTGTAAAAACGCTATTGTCAATTTTAGTGTCATATTTTCATTGTTGTCATGGTTTGAATTTTAACACAGCTTCTCCTACAGCGTCTCCTACAGCCGTCAACGTAGGAAGCTCAGGCAATGAAAGGACTGCTGTCAGTGAATGTGAGTCTTTTCATGACTAGACTGGAGTAAACAAATCTAAATCAATTGATCTAAAAAAATGACATGCCTTCTAATTCACCGTCCTGCAAATAAAATACAGTCAACCCTTTACACTGAATGTCATTCAAATGTGTTATATAATTGTGAAAATATCTGAAAGCCCAGAGATGTGCCCAAAAAATACAATTGAATGCTCAAGATAAATTAATCATAAGATGATGACACTCTGAGCCCCCGCCAAACACGTAGACTGCTATTCTATGGGACACACTGCAATCAGGCCAATACATTTTGAGAGATATTGTCTTTGTGCAAATCAAGTTTTGTAAGAACAGACAGAAACTCAGGCACTGCACTGCTCTGTAAAATTGAAACCACTTCCAAACATGTGCTTCCTCAGTGTCATATCCACAAATTCCTGTTATTTTTCTCTGTAGTGTGCTCCGAAAGAAGGTGCAACATAACACCTACCCCACTGTCAAGAATGAGAGAGGATGTTGATTGTGAGTAGACATACAGAATTGATTGTATCTTTCTCTTACGTTCCTTACTTCTGGCAGCTTACTCCACTTTCTGTTACTAGCTCTCAGTGGAGGAAACACCACACCATCCCAGACCAGAACTGACCATTCTGGCATATGTGAGTATATGTTGCATTCAGTTGAAGTTAACAATATGAACATTCAAAAGCTATTTGCATCAAAAACACTAAGTTGAAAATTAAAATGTATGTGAAGAGCCTTCTACAGCTTTACCTGGAACCTACCTGAAAGTTATGTTTTCAGGTAAAACCCTGCAGAGTAAATTTTGTTTACCATTCACATGTGAAAGACTGAATTAACGGATTAACTGTTTGTGTCTAAACTTAGTTACTACTTCAGATATATACTTTATTACAGTAGATGCGACTTGAAGAAATTAACAACTCAATTTGAGATTTTGTTTGGTCCCTTTCACTTATAGCCAGAAATGTTTAGGATAGAAATGAAGAAATCATCTCTGCCTAGTCATCTTTACAAAATCTATCTCCAAATATTTGCAAAAAAATAATAATACTTATTTTTACATTTCCCCTGTAAAAAGCATACCTGAAGTAGTTTTGGTGTCATATGACAATCAAACAATGTCAGAGAACAATATATCACAAATAAAAGACCTGAAAAAACTGGGTTCTACTTGTCAATTCAGACTGATAAATTAAATCAAAGTTTCTACTGAACAGCATGTATGCTGTCTTGAATAACTGGTCGTGGCGTTTGAACGCATGGTTCAAAATGAAGTAGACTTGCATGGATAAATCTCCAAGATGAATTTGTTCTTAAAAATAAAATATGCATTTATTCATGTTTTCATTGTAGTTGTCTACAGACAGAAACGAGCCTTCGCCTTTTGAAAGTGTTGTACATTTTGAAATGTGAACTTTGATGTTTTGGTCTCTTGTTTGCAGTGATTAATAGAAGAACCACAGCTACACCAACTCGTGCCCAAAATGCAGACTTCAGTGAATGTGAGAGAAACTACCCTTGCACTAAATTTTGTGAGCGTAGTGTTTGCTATTAGTCTTTAAAGCATCCAATGAAAATGTACAGAGCCTTTGCAGAGTTGGACTAATGCAATTACAATGCCATGTTTTTTTTTAGAAATAACTTTCCATTAAAGGAAAGTAAAAAATATATTTGTGTATGCTGTCAATTATAATTCTTAAAAAAGAAAGGAAATTGGAATCAGCAGACCTTTAAAAAATTATAAGCCAGGAAAAATGCAATCGATGAATCTTCTATTAAAAGACTTAGGAGTTGTATTTTTCCACATCAATATTCCACAATTGAAATGAAATTGGCAGGCTAGAAACATAAAGTTATAGTTTTTTTAATGCATATACTTCAACTAAATAGACTGTATCTTCTGATCACTGTTTTAGCTGTGATACGAACTATCCTGACCAATCAAGAAGTCATCAAAGATCAGATGGGCATTTTGGTGAAGCTAGTTCATCAGTTAAAGGGTACTGCAGAAGAGAGCCCATCTCTACCACCGAAACACTTCCGGTTGCAACCCTTCAAGAGCTTCTGGTTTTGGAGGGACAGCTGCTTGATCAAGAATTCAAGAAAACTCTGGTAATGTATATTGGTACAATACCATTATAAGAGATTATGTATAAGGTAATTCAATCCAATACGATTATCTCTCTCACAAAGAACCATAAATGGCAGCAGACATGTTTTTTTAACTATCCTTCATTGGAAAAATCTCTTTACTAGAATTCCCATTAGTACTGGCTTCTCTGACTGTGGTTCCATTCAACTGTACATTATAAAACACTGACTATTAAATAAACTAAATTAAAATTAACTGCAGATTAACAGTGCTCAGTGTTTCCCACAGAATAACAGTATTACTGTGGTGAGGGGTTATTTGTACAATTAGAAAAAAAAAATAGGCAACAAAGTGGCTCAATCTAAAATGACTATGATACGATATCAAGAATCAATGGGTTTTTTATGCACTGAAATGTGGTCAGATGTTTGGTTTGGATGCTTCCACTCCAGGTGGAACATATTTTGTCTCTGACAGAGTTTGATTCTACTTGAACGTCTATCTCCTCTGTCATCTAAGTCAAATTAGCTACATGTGACACTTAATGCTTGCTGTCTTTTCCCCTTGTTTAACAGACGATTACCTTGGCACAAAGAGGAGGTACAGCCGTTAAGGACACTGTTTGGAGAATGATGGGATACCTCTTGACCAATGAACTTGCCAGACAGATGAATTGGAAAGGAGCCAATGGCAAGGCAGCCTTCAAGAACCTTATTCTAAGAGGGCTAATCAATGGTGAGTCGCAGTGGTGTGGTAGGTGTTGCCACAGCTTTCACTGACATTTGTGCATTTGTTGGAATTTGCTGCTTACCTCACCCACAAACATGCATACACCTACACCTTTGGCCCTGTTTCAGAAAGCAAGTTCTTAACTCTGAGTTATCTTGTTATCCTCTAGATTTCAGAACGTGACGTGTGTAAGGGAAAGTGGGGAAGTTTGTCAGAAGTGACGTAATTCAGCTGCATCACTTTACAGCAGGGGTATTCAATTAGAATACAAAGGTCCAGTTAGAGAAAATTTCCCAAAAGGTCCGGAACATCAAAACGACTAACTTGCGCTATCATTCAGTACCCTAACGTATAGTTGTATCAACATATGTTTTTAGTCAACAACTGACAATATTTCAACCATATTCAGTTTTTACATCAAACTGGAGGGATAACAATTAAAAACTACTCTAATAATAAAGCTTTCTCAGACTGTTGTTGGATATAGGTTATCCTGGCCATAAAATGTGTACAAAAACATAAATATTGCTCAACATTTAGCATGACTTTATTATATAAATTGGCCTTCTATTAACTCCCCAGACCCAATCCAGTGTCCCTGTGTCATGTACATTTGCACTCACTAAATAAATACTTTACTCTTACTTTACTTTATTTTGCTCAATCCTGTAATTTAGTTTGCCTGAGACCAGCACCAGAGTAATCCTAAAAGTCAGAGTATTATTTTTCAGAGCCCTATTGCAAGCCTGTGTTTTTTTTCAGCTCACACATTCTCACCTTATCAACCCTAACCACTTTGCATGCCTGTCCTGAACGTTGACTGGTAAATGCATATGACATATCTGAGCTTGACAGTGGCATCATGTATATTGTATGTATGTTATATTGACTTTCAGTGTCACATTGCTTTAAAATTACGTACTAGAATCACTGACTATATATACAATATTACTAATGTCTTGTTTCAACTGATGTCAAAAGTTATAAATTCTTGTCTTACTGATAATATTTTACTATAACTTACACAACCAACTATCTCATTTTAGAGGCTGTACGAAGAAACCGACTTACAGCAACATCAACAGATCAAGAAACTGAACTGTGGATTAAAAGGTGGCTCCATCTTGCTGGAGACAGAGATGGAGGACGCCGTGCTAGGCAGCGAACTGTTAACTGATGTAACTGAGACAGTCTACTTGTTAGGAACAATGCTATAGTTCAGCATACTTTCAGCTACATACTTTAATTGTTGTGACAAATTTAAAGTTTAATTTGTTTTGTTAACTTTGTTCAATGTGGCTTAGTTTTATTCTGTTTTCAGCCATTATAATGGGTGTTTTTTTTGCGCGAGTTAGAGTGGATGACATTGTCGTGAAGAAACCTTCAGAAAATCTAACATTTTCTATTTAGCTCACTGTCCTTTAATTTTAATAAATGGAAATGTATAACAAAAGCAGTCATTGTTTGTTACTAGAACTGCTCTATTACAAGGTGGATTGAGGATCAGGAAGAGGTTTTGAACGTTGTGAGATGGTAATGCAAAATTGTTTTTGGTCCTTATCTGATTGTGGACCTGTGGTAACTGGTCCATACATAATTGATGTCCATTTTCTAGGTTCTGAGCTGACACCCAGCATGATTCCCCTGGCACACGGCTGGTACATAACTGACATACGGCTCATAAGGTAAAGGTGTGATTAATTCCTCTGGCCCATACCTGGCCCGCAACATAGGTGACGGGATGGCATGGCCCTGATCTGGCACACATCTGGCCCTTTAGAGGCCTGACATCAGGCACATTTAAGGGGAAGCCTGGCACACATCTGGCCCATTATATGGCTGACATATGGCCCATTTAATGGGAAGCTGTGATTGAGTATTTTGGCCCATACCTGGCCCACATCTGGCCGGCAACATAGGTGAGAGTATGGTATGGCTCTGATCTGGCACACATCTGGCCCGTTAGATGCCTGACATCTGGCACATTTAAGGGGACGCTGTGATTAATTCCTTTGGCCCATACCTGGCCCGCATCTGGCCGGCAACATAGGTGAGAGTATGGTATGGCTCTGATCTGGCACATTGAAGGTGAAGTGATTAATTCCTTTGGCCCATGTAAGGTGAACATTATGGTACATTTATTTGGCCCAGATTTGGTCCACATCACACCTGACATCTGCCCCATATAGGGTGAACCTGTGGCTGAGGTTAGGCAGCCACACTCACCCTGAGTCAACGCCGTAAGTCAAGGCCAAATGTGGGCCATAACAGAATTTCAGATGTGGCCCATATAAGGTGGATTTGTGGCTGAGTTAAGGCAGCCACACTCACCCTGAGTCAACGCCGTCAGTCAAGGCCAAATGTGGCCCATAAAAAAGATGCAAATATGGGCCAAATTTGGGCCGAATATTTATTGCTATCTGGGTAATTACCTGAGTGACCCAATGGATATGTAGTGTCTAACCTAGAGTTTGAATGAACCTGGCTTAACAGTAGGAATCCATTTTAGAGTGGCCTGAAGGAGAGTTAAATATTCCTTTAACAGCCTGAATATATGTCAATATGGCTTTACTTTTAAACCCTTAATTTTAAAGTCGTACATAAGAATGCTCTGATATTACCTGAGAGAAAGACTGGATATGTGATGTCTCCCCCAGACTTGGAATGAAGCTGGCATAACATCAGGATTCCTTTTTAGAGTAGCCTGAAAAAGAGTAAAATATGCCTTTAAAAGCCTGAAAAAGATTTAAAATACAGCATTAATTAGACATTCAAGGCTTCAATTTTAAAATCCTACATCAGAATGGTCCTTAATTACCTGAGTGACCCAATGGATATGTAGTGTCTAAAGCAGAGTTTGAATGAACCTGGCTTAACAGTAGGAATCCATTTTAGAGTGGCCTGAAGGAGAGTTAAATATGCCTTTAACAGCCTGAATATATGTCAATATAGCTTTACTTTTAAACCCTTAATTTTAGAATCCTTTATCAGAATGCTCTGATATTACCTGAGGGACATACTGGATATGTGATGTCTCCCCAGACTTGGAATGAAGCTGGCATAACATCAGGATTCCTTTTTTAGAGTAGCCTGAAAAAGAGAAAAATATGCCTTTAAAAGCCTGAAAAAGATTTAAAATACAGCATTAATTAGACATTCAAGGCTTCAATTTTAAAATGCTACATCAGAATGGTCCTTAATTACCTGAGTGACCCAATGGATATGTAGTGTCTAACCCAGAGTTTGAATGAACCTGGCTTAACAGTAGGAATTCATTTTAGAGTGGCCTGAAGCAGAGCTAAATATGCCTTTAACAGCCTGAATATATGTCAATATAGCTTTACTTTTAAGCCCTTAATTTTAGAATCCTTGATCAGAAGGCTCTGATATTACCTGAGGGACACACTGGATATGTGATGTATCCCCCAGTCTTGGAATGAAGCTGGCATAACATCAGGATTCCTTTTTAGAGTAACCTGAAAAAGAGTAAAATATGCCTTTAAAAGCCTGAAAAAGATTTAGAATACATCATTAATTAGACATTCAAGGCTTAAATTTTAAAATCCTACATCAGAATGGTCCTTAATTACCTGAGTGACCCAATGGATATGTAGTGTCTAACCCAGAGTTTGAATGAACCTGGCTTAACAGTAGGAATCCATTTTAGAGTGGCCTGAAGGGGAGTTAAATATGCCTTTAACAGCCTGAATATATGTCAATATAGCTTTACTTTTAAGCCCTTAATTTTAGAGTCCTTCATCAGAATGCTCTGATATTACCTGAGTGACACACTGGATATGTGATGTCTCCCCCAGACTTGGAATGAAGCTGGCATAACATAACTAACCCAGAGTTACCTCAGCGATTTCCCTGGTGGAAGTCGCTGAGGTAGTCAAACAACTCCACTCTCCGTCTACTCCAAGGTGCTGGAAAGGAGGGTTCGGCCGATAGTCGAACCTCGGATTGAAGAGGAACAATGCGGATTCCGTCCTGGCCGTGGAACAACGGATCAGATCTTCACTCTCGCAAGGATCTTGGAGGGGGCCTGGGAGTATGCCCAACCAGTCTACATGTGTTTTGTGGATCTGGAGAAGGCGTATGACCGGGTCCCCCGGGATAAATTGTGGGAGGTGCTGCGGGAGTATGGGGTGAGGGGGGTCCCTTCTCAGGGCCATCCAATCTCTGTATGACCAAAGCGAGAGCTGTGTCCGGGTTCTGGGCAGTAAGTCGGACTCGTTCCAGGTGAGGGTTGGCCTCCGCCAGGGCTGCGCTTTGTCACCAATCCTGTTTGTAATATTTATGGACAGGATATCGAGGCGTAGTCGGGGCGGGGAGTGGTTGCAGTTCGGTGGGCTCGGGATCTCATTGCTGCTTTTTGCAGATGATGTGGTCCTGATGGCATCATCGGTCTGTGACCTTCAGCACTCACTGGATCGGTTCGCAGCTGAGTGTGAAGCGGCTGGGATGAGGATCAGCACATCTAAATCTGAGGACATGGTTCTCAGCAGGAAAACGATGGAGTGCTTTCTTCAGGTGGGGAGTGAGTCTTTACCCCAAGTGAAGGAGTTTAAGTACCTTGGGGTCTTGTTCGCGAGTGAGGGGACCATGGAGCGTCAGATTGGTCGGAGATTCGGAGCAGCCGGTGCGGTATTACATTCTGTGTATCGCACCGTTGTGACGAAAAAAGAGCTGAGCCAGAAGGCAAAGCTTTCGATCTACCGGGCAATTGTCGTTCCTACCCTCACCTATGGTCATGAAGGCTGGGTCATGACCGAAAGAACGAGATCCAGGGTACAAGCGGCGAAATGGGTTTCCTCAGGAGGGTGGCTGGCGTCTCCCTTAGAGATAGGGTGAGAAGCTAAGTCATCCGAGAGGAGCTCAGAGTAGAACCGCTGCTCCTTCGCGTCGAAAGGAGCCAGTTGAGGTGGTTCGGGCATCTGGTAAGGATGCCTCCTGGGCGCCTCCCTAGGGAGGTGTTCCAGGCGCGTCCAGCTGGGAGGAGGCCTCGGGGAAGACCCATGACTAGGTGGAGAGATTATATCTCCAACCTGGCCTGGTAACGCTTCGGGATCCCCCAGTCGGAGCTGGTTTAACAGTAGGAATCCATTTTAGAGTGGCCTGAAGGAGAGTTAAATATGCCTTTAACAGCCTGAATATATGTCAATATAGCTTTACTTTTAAGCCCTTAATTTTAAGGTTGCACATCAGAATGCTCTGATATTACCCGAGGGACAAACTGGATATGTGATGTCTCCCCCAGACTTGGAATGAAGCTGGGATAACATCAGGATTCATTTTTAGAGTAGCCTGAAAAAGAGTAAAATATGCCTTTAAAAGCCTGAAAAAGATTTAAAATACAGCATTAATTAGACATTCAAGGCTTCAAATTTAAAATACTACATCAGAATGGTCCTTAATTACCTGAGTGACCCAATGGATATGTAGTGTCTAACCCAGAGTTTGAATGACCCTGGCTTAACAGTAGGAATCCATTTTAGAGTGACCTGAAGGAGAGTTAAATATGCCTTTAACAGCTTGAATATATGTCAATATAGCTTTACTTTTAAGCCCTTAATTTTAGAATCCTTCATCAGAATGCTCTGATATTACCTGAGGGACACAATGGATATGTGATGTCTCCCCCAGACTTGGAATGAAGCTGGCATAACATCAAGATTCATTTTTAGAGTAGCCTGAAAAAGAGTAAAATATGCCTTTAAAAGCCTGAAAAAGATTTAAAATACAGCATTAATTAGACATTCAAGGCTTCAATTTTAAAATGCTACATCAGAATGGTCCTTAATTACCTGAGTGACCCAATGGATATGTAATGTCTAACCCAGAGTTTGAATGAACCTGGCTTAACAGTAGGAATCCATTTTAGAGTGACATGAAGGAGAGTTAAATATGCCTTTAACAGCTTGAATATATGTCAATATAGCTTTACTTTTAAGCCCTTAATTTTAGAATCCTTCATCAGAATGCTCTGATATTACCTGAGGGACACACTGGATATGTGATGTCTCCCCCAGACTTGGAATGAGGCTGGCATAACATCAGGATTCCTTTTTAGAGTACCCTGAAAAAGAGTCAAATATGCCTTTAAAAGCCTGAAAAAGATTTAAAATACAGCATTAATTAGACATTCAAGGCTTCAATTTTAAAATCCTACATCAGAATGGTCCTTAATTACCTGAGTGACCCAATGGATATGTATTGTCTAACCCACAGTTTGAATGAACCTGGCTTAACAGTAGGAATCCATTTTAGAGTGGCCTGAAGGAGAGTTAAATATGCCTTTAACAGCCTGAATATATGTCAATATAGCTTTACTTTTAAGCCCTTAATTTTAAGGTCGCACATCAGAATGCTCTGATATTACCTGAGGGACACACTGGATATGTAATGTCTTCCCCAGACTTGGAATGAGGCTGGCATAACATCAGGATTCCTTTTTAGAATAGCCTGAAAAAGAGTAAAATATGCCTTTAAAAGCCTGAAAAAAATTTGAAATACAGCATAAGTTAGACATTCAAGGCTTCAATTTCAAAATCCTACATCAGAATGGTCCTTAATTACCTGAGTGACCCAATGGATATGTAGTATCTAACCTAGTTTTAAAATGAACCTGGCTTAACAGTAGGAATCCATTTTAGAGTGGCCTGAAGGAGAGTTAAATATGCCTTTAACAGCTTGAATATATTTCAATATAGCTTTACTTTTAAGCCCTTAATTTTAGAATCCTTCATCAGAATGCTCTGATATTACCTGAGGGACGGACTGGATATGTGATGTCTCCCCCAGACTTGGAATGAAGCTGGCATAACATCAGGATTCCTTTTTAGAGTATCCTGAAAAAGAGTAAAATATGCCATTAAAAGCCTGAAAGAGATTTAAAATACAGCATTAGTTATATATTCAAGGCTTCAATTTTAAAATCCTACATCAGAATGGTCCTTAATTACCTGAGTGACCAAATGGATATGTAGTATCTAACCTGGAGTTAAAATGAACCTGGCTTAACAGTAGGAATTCATTTTAGAGTGGCCTGAAGGAGAGTTAAATATGCCTTTAACAGCCTCAATATATTTCAATATGGCTTTACTTTTAAGCCCTTAATTTTAAGGTCGCACATCAGAATGCTCTGATATTACCTGAGGGACACACTGGATATGTGATGTCTCCCCCAGACTTGGAATGAGGCTGGCATAACATCAGGATTCCTTTTTATAGTACCCTGAAAAAGAGTAAAATATGCCTTTAAAAGCCTGAAAAAGATTTAAAATACAGCATTAATTAGACATTCAAGGCTTCAATTTTAAAATCCTACATCAGAATGGTCCTTAATTACATGAGTGACCCAATGGATATGTAGTGTCTAACCCAGAGTTTGAATGAACCTGGCTTAAAAGTAGGAATCCATTTTAGAGTGACCTGAAGGAGAGTTAAATATGCCTTTAACAGCCTGAATATATGTCAATATAGCTTTACTTTTAAGCCCTTAATTTTATGGTCGCAAATCAGAATGCTCTGATATTACCTGAGGGACACACTGGATATGTAATGTCTTCCCCAGACTTGGAATGAGGCTGGCATAACATCACGATTCCTTTTTAGAATAGCCTGAAAAAGAGTAAAATATGCCCTTAAAAGCCTGAAAAAGATTTGAAAAACAGCATAAGTTAGACATTCAAGGCTTCAATTTTAAAATCCTACATCAGAATGGTCCTTAATTACCTGAGTGACCCAATGGATATGTAGTATCTAACCTAGTTTTAAAATGAACCTGGCTTAACAGTAGGAATCCATTTTAGAGTGGCCTGAAGGAGAGTTAAATATGCCTTTAACAGCTTGAATATATTTCAATATAGCTTTACTTTTAAGCCCTTAATTTTAGCATCCTTCATCAGAATGCTCTGATATTACCTGAGGGACGGACTGGATATGTGATGTCTCCCTCAGACTTGGAATGAAGCTGGCATAACATCAGGATTCCTTTTTAGAGTATCCTGAAAAAGAGTAAAATATGCCATTAAAAGCCTGAAAGAGATTTAAAATACAGCATTAGTTATATATTCAAGGCTTCAATTTTAAAATCCTACATCAGAATGGTCCTTAATTACCTGAGTGACCAAATGGATATGTAGTATCTAACCTAGAGTTAAAATGAACCTGGCTTAACAGTAGGAATTAATTTTAGAGTGGCCTGAAGGAGAGTTAAATATGCCTTTAACAGCCTCAATATATTTCAATATGGCTTTACTTTTAAGCCCTTAATTTTAAGGTCGCACATCAGAATGCTCTGATATTACCTGAGGGACACACTGGATATGTGATGTCTCCCCCAGACTTGGAATGAGGCTGGCATAACATCAGGATTTCTTTTTATAGTACCCTGAAAAAGAGTAAAATATGCCTTTAAAAGCCTGAAAAAGATTTAAAATACAGCATTAATTAGACATTCAAGGCTTCAATTTTAAAATCCTACATCAGAATGGTCCTTAATTACCTGAGTGACCCAATGGATATGTATTGTCTAACCCAGAGTTTGAATAAACCTGGCTTAACAGTAGGAATCCATTTTAGAGTGGCCTTAAGGAGAGTTAAATATGCCTTTAACAGCTTGAATATATTTCAATATAGCTTTACTTTTAAGCCCTTAATTTTAGAATCCTTCATCAGAATGCTCTGATATTACCTGAGGGACAGACTGGATATGTGATGTCTCCCCACATCAGGATTCCTTTTTAGAGTATCCTAAAAAAGAGTAAAATATGCCATTAAAAGCCTGAAAGAGATTTAAAATACAACATTAGAAAGATATTCAAGGCTTCAATTTTAAAATCCTACATCAGAATGGTCCTTAATTACCTGAGTGACCAAATGGATATGTATTGTCTAACCCACAGTTTGAATGAACCTGGCTTAACAGTAGGAATCCATTTTAGAGTGGCCTGAAGGAGAGTTAAATATGCCTTTAACAGCCTGAATATATTTCAATATAGCTTTACTTTTAAGCCCTTAATTTTAGAATCCTTCATCAGAATGCTCTGATATTACCTGGGGGACACACTGGATATGTGATGTCTCCCCCAGACTTGGAATGAAGATGGCATAACATCAGGATTCCTTTTTATAGTAGCCTGAAAAAGAGTAAAATATGACTTTAAAAGCCTGAAAAATATATAAAATACAGCATTAATTAGACATTCAAGGCTTCAATTTTAAAATCCTACATCAGAATGGTCCTTAATTACCTGAGTGACCGAATGGATATGTAGTTTCTAACCCAGTGTTTGATAGAACCTGGCTTAACAGTAGGAATCCATTTTAGAGTGGCCTGAAGGAGAGTTAAATATGCCTTAACCAGCCTGAATATATGTCAATATAGCTTTACTTTTAAGCCCTCAATTTTAAGGTCGCACATCAGAATGCTCTGATATTACCTGAGGGACACACTGGATATGTGATGTCTCCCCCAGACTTGGAATGAGGCTGGCATAACATAAGGATTCCTTTTTAGAGTATCCTGAAAAAGAGTAAAATATGCCTTTAAAAGCCTATAAAAGATTTAAAATACAGCATTAATTAGACTTTCAAGGCTTCAATTTTAAAATCCTACATCAGAATGGTCCTTAATTACCTGAGTAACCCAATGGATATGTATTGTCTAACCCAGAGTTTGAATGAACCTGGCTTAACAGTAGGAATCCATTTTAGAGTGGCCTGAAGGAGAGTTAAATATGCCTTTAACAGCTTGAATATATTTCAATATAGCTTTACTTTTAAGCCCTTAATTTTAGAATCCTTCATCAGAATGCTCTGATATTACCTGAGGGACAGACTGGATATGTGATGTCTCCCCACATCAGGATTCCTTTTTAGAGTATCCTGAAAAAGAGTAAAATATGCCATTAAACGCCTGAAAGAGATTTAAAATACAGCATTAGTTAGATATTCAAGGCTTCAATTTTAAAATCCTACATCAGAATGGTCCTTAATTACCTGAGTGACCAAATGGATATGTAGTATCTAACCTAGAGTTAAAATGAACCTGGCTTAACAGTAGGAATCCATTTTAGAGTGGCCTGAAGGAGAGTTAAATATGCCTTTAACAGCCTGAATATATGTCAATATAGCTTTACTTTTAAGCCCTAAATTTTAAGGTCGCACATCAGAATGCTCTGATATTACCTGAGGGACACACTGGATATGTGATGTATCCCCAGACTTGGAATGAGGGCTGGCATAACATCAGGATTCCTTTTTAGAGTACCCTGAAAAAGAGTAAAATATGCCTTTAAAAGCCTGAAAAAGATTTAAAATACAGCATTAATTAGACATTCAAGGCTTCAATTTTAAAATCCTACATCAGAATGGTCCTTAATTACCTGAGTGACCCAATGGATATGTATTGTCTAACCCAGAGTTTGAATGAACCTGGCTTAACAGTAGGAATCCATTTTAGAGTGGCCTGAAGGAGAGTTAAATATGCCTTTAACAGCCTGAATATATTTCAATATAGCTTTACTTTTAAGCCCTTAATTTTAGAATCCTTCATCAGAATGCTCTGATATTACCTGAGGGAAAGACTGGATATGTGATGTCTCCCCCAGACTTGGAATGAAGATGGCATAACATCAGGATTCCTTTTTAGTGTAGCCTGAAAAAGAGTAAAATATGCCTTTAAAAGCCTGAAAAATATATAAAATACAGCATTAATTAGACATTCAAGGCTTCAATTTTAAAATCCTACATCAGAATGGTCCTTAATTACCTGAGTGACCGAATGGATATGTATTGTTTAACCCAGAGTTTGAATGAACCTGGCTTAACAGTAGGAATCCATTTTAGAGTGGCCTGAAGGAGAGTTAAATATGCCTTTAACAGCCTGAATATATTTCAATATAGCTTTACTTTTAAGCCCTTAATTTTAGAATCCTTCATCAGAATGCTCTGATATTACCTGAGGGACACACTGGATATGTGATGTCTCCCCCAGACTTGGAATGAGGCTGGCATAACATCAGGATTCCTTTTTAGAGTATCCTGAAAAAGAGTAAAATATGCCTTTAAAAGCCTGAAAAAGATTTAAAATACAGCATTAATTAGACATTCAAGGCTTCAATTTTAAAATCCTACATCAGAATGGTCCTTAATTACCTGAGTGACCCAATGGATATGTATTGTCTAACCCAGAGTTTGAATGAACCTGGCTTAACAGTAGGAATCCATTTTAGAGTGGCCTGAAGGAGAGTTAAATATGCCTTTAACAGCTTGAATATATTTCAATATAGCTTTACTTTTAAGCCCTTAATTTTAGAATCCTTCATCAGAATGCTCTGATATTACCTGAGGGACAGACTGGATATGTGATGTCTCCCCACATCAGGATTCCTTTTTAGAGTATCCTAAAAAAGAGTAAAATATGCCATTAAAAGCCTGAAAGAGATTTAAAATACAACATTAGAAAGATATTCAAGGCTTCAATTTTAAAATCCTACATCAGAATGGTCCTTAATTACCTGAGTGACCAAATGGATATGTATTGTCTAACCCACAGTTTGAATGAACCTGGCTTAACAGTAGGAATCCATTTTAGAGTGGCCTGAAGGAGAGTTAAATATGCCTTTAACAGCCTGAATATATTTCAATATAGCTTTACTTTTAAGCCCTTAATTTTAGAATCCTTCATCAGAATGCTCTGATATTACCTGGGGGACACACTGGATATGTGATGTCTCCCCCAGACTTGGAATGAAGATGGCATAACATCAGGATTCCTTTTTATAGTAGCCTGAAAAAGAGTAAAATATGCCTTTAAAAGCCTGAAAAATATATAAAATACAGCATTAATTAGACATTCAAGGCTTCAATTTTAAAATCCTACATCAGAATGGTCCTTAATTACCTGAGTGACCGAATGGATATGTAGTGTCTAACCCAGAGTTTGAATGAACCTGGCTTAACAGTAGGAATCCATTTTAGAGTGGCCTGAAGGAGAGTTAAATATGCCTTTAACAGCCTGAATATATGTCAATATAGCTTTACTTTTAAGCCCTCAATTTTAAGAATCCTTCATCAGAATGCTCTGATATTACCTGAGGGACACACTGGATATGTGATGTCTCCCCCAGACTTGGAATGAGGCTGGCATAACATAAGGATTCCTTTTCAGAGTATCCTGAAAAAGAGTAAAATATGCCTTTAAAAGCCTATAAAAGATTTAAAATACAGCATTAATTAGACATTCAAGGCTTCAATTTTAAAATCCTACATCAGAATGGTCCTTAATTACCTGAGTGACCCAATGGATATGTATTGTCTAACCCAGAGTTTGAATGAACCTGGCTTAACAGTAGGAATCCATTTTAGAGTGGCCTGAAGGAGAGTTAAATATGCCTTTAACAGCTTGAATATATTTCAATATAGCTTTACTTTTAAGCCCTTAATTTTAGAATCCTTCATCAGAATGCTCTGATATTACCTGAGGGACAGACTGGATATGTGATGTCTCCCCACATCAGGATTCCTTTTTAGAGTATCCTGAAAAAGAGTAAAATATGCCATTAAAAGCCTGAAAAGATTTAAAATACAGCATTAGTTAGATATTCAAGGCTTCAATTTTAAAATCCTACATCAGAATGGTCCTTAATTACCTGAGTGACCAAATGGATATGTAGTATCTAACCCAGAGTTTGAATGAACCTGGCTTAACAGTAGGAATCCATTTTAGAGTGGCCTGAAGGAGAGTTAAATATGCCTTTAACAGCCTGAATATATGTCAATATAGCTTTACTTTTAAGCCCTTAATTTTAAGCTCCTTCATCAGAATGCTCTGATATTACCTGAGGGACACACTGGATATGTGATGTATCCCCCAGACTTGGAATGAGGCTGGCATAACATCAGGATTCCTTTTTAGAGTACCCTGAAAAAGAGTAAAATATGCCTTTAAAAGCCTGAAAAGATTTAAAATACAGCATTAATTAGACATTCAAGGCTTCAATTTTAAAATCCTACATCAGAATGGTCCTTAATTACCTGAGTGACCCAATGGATATGTATTGTCTAACCCAGAGTTTGAATGAACCTGGCTTAACAGTAGGAATCCATTTTAGAGTGGCCTGAAGGAGAGTTAAATATGCCTTTAACAGCTTGAATATATTTCAATATAGCTTTACTTTTAAGCCCTTAATTTTAGAATCCTTCATCAGAATGCTCTGATATTACCTGAGGGACACACTGGATATGTGATGTCTCCCCCAGACTTGGAATGAAGATGGCATAACATCAGGATTCCTTTTTAGTGTAGCCTGAAAAAGAGTAAAATATGCCTTTAAAAGCCTGAAAAAGATTTAAAATACAGCATTAATTAGACATTCAAGGCTTCAATTTTAAAATCCTACATCAGAATGGTCCTTAATTACCTGAGTGACCTAATGGATATGTATTGTCTAACCCAGAGTTTGAATGAACCTGGCTTAACAGTAGGAATCCATTTTAGAGTGGCCTTAAGGAGAGTTAAATATGCCTTTAACAGCTTGAATATATTTCAATATAGCTTTACTTTTAAGCCCTTAATTTTAGAATCCTTCATCAGAATGCTCTGATATTACCTGAGGGACAGACTGGATATGTGATGTCTCCCCACATCAGGATTCCTTTTTAGAGTATCCTAAAAAAGAGTAAAATATGCCATTAAAAGCCTGAAAGAGATTTAAAATACAACATTAGAAAGATATTCAAGGCTTCAATTTTAAAATCCTACATCAGAATGGTCCTTAATTACCTGAGTGACCAAATGGATATGTATTGTCTAACCCACAGTTTGAATGAACCTGGCTTAACAGTAGGAATCCATTTTAGAGTGGCCTGAAGGAGAGTTAAATATGCCTTTAACAGCCTGAATATATTTCAATATAGCTTTACTTTTAAGCCCTTAATTTTAGAATCCTTCATCAGAATGCTCTGATATTACCTGGGGGACACACTGGATATGTGATGTCTCCCCAGACTTGGAATGAAGATGGCATAACATCAGGATTCCTTTTTATAGTAGCCTGAAAAAGAGTAAAATATGACTTTAAAAGCCTGAAAAATATATAAAATACAGCATTAATTAGACATTCAAGGCTTCAATTTTAAAATCCTACATCAGAATGGTCCTTAATTACCTGAGTGACCGAATGGATAGGTAGTGTCTAACCCAGAGTTTGATAGAACCTGGCTTAACAGTAGGAATCCATTTTAGAGTGGCCTGAAGGAGAGTTAAATATGCCTTAACCAGCCTGAATATATGTCAATATAGCTTTACTTTTAAGCCCTCAATTTTAAGGTCGCACATCAGAATGCTCTGATATTACCTGAGGGACACACTGGATATGTGATGTCTCCCCCAGACTTGGAATGAGCCTGGCATAACATAAGGATTCCTTTTCAGAGTATCCTGAAAAAGAGTAAAATATGCCTTTAAAAGCCTATAAAAGATTTAAAATACAGCATTAATTAGACTTTCAAGGCTTCAATTTTAAAATCCTACATCAGAATGGTCCTTAATTACCTGAGTAACCCAATGGATATGTATTGTCTAACCCAGAGTTTGAATGAACCTGGCTTAACAGTAGGAATCCATTTTAGAGTGGCCTGAAGGAGAGTTAAATATGCCTTTAACAGCTTGAATATATTTCAATATAGCTTTACTTTTAAGCCCTTAATTTTAGAATCCTTCATCAGAATGCTCTGATATTACCTGAGGGACAGACTGGATATGTGATGTCTCCCCAGACATGAGGATTCCTTTTTTAGAGTATCCTGAAAAAGAGTAAAATATGCCATTAAACGCCTGAAAGAGATTTAAAATACAGCATTAGTTAGATATTCAAGGCTTCAATTTTAAAATCCTACATCAGAATGGTCCTTAATTACCTGAGTGACCAAATGGATATGTAGTATCTAACCTAGAGTTAAAATGAACCTGGCTTAACAGTAGGAATCCATTTTAGAGTGGCCTGAAGGAGAGTTAAATATGCCTTTAACAGCCTGAATATATGTCAATATAGCTTTACTTTTAAGCCCTAAATTTTAAGGTCGCACATCAGAATGCTCTGATATTACCTGAGGGACACACTGGATATGTGATGTATCCCCCAGACTTGGAATGAGGCTGGCATAACATCAGGATTCCTTTTTAGAGTACCCTGAAAAAGAGTAAAATATGCCTTTAAAAGCCTGAAAAAGATTTAAAATACAGTATTAATTAGACATTCAAGGCTTCAATTTTAAAATCCTACATCAGAATGGTCCTTAATTACCTGAGTGACCCAATGGATATGTATTGTCTAACCCAGAGTTTGAATGAACCTGGCTTAACAGTAGGAATCCATTTTAGAGTGGCCTGAAGGAGAGTTAAATATGCCTTTAACAGCTTGAATATATTTCAATATAGCTTTACTTTTAAGCCCTTAATTTTAGAATCCTTCATCAGAATGCTCTGATATTACCTGAGGGAAAGACTGGATATGTGATGTCTCCCCCAGACTTGGAATGAAGATGGCATAACATCAGGATTCCTTTTTAGTGTAGCCTGAAAAAGAGTAAAATATGCCTTTAAAAGCCTGAAAAATATATAAAATACAGCATTAATTAGACATTCAAGGCTTCAATTTTAAAATCCTACATCAGAATGGTCCTTAATTACCTGAGTGACCGAATGGATATGTATTGTTTAACCCAGAGTTTGAATGAACCTGGCTTAACAGTAGGAATCCATTTTAGAGTGGCCTGAAGGAGAGTTAAATATGCCTTTAACAGCCTGAATATATTTCAATATAGCTTTACTTTTAAGCCCTTTTTAAATCCTTCATCAGAATGCTCTGATTTACCTGAGTGACAGACTGGATATGTGATGTCTCCCCACATCAATTCCTTTTAGAGTATCCTGAAAAAGAGTAAAATATGCCATTTAAAAGCCTGAAAGAGATTTAAAATACATTAGTTAGATATTCAGAATGCCTCATCAGAATGGTATAATACCTGAGGGACACACTGGATATGTGTATGTCTAACCCAGACTTGGAATGAACCTGGCATAACATCAGGATTCCATTTTAGAGTGGCCTGAAAAGAGTAAATATGCCTTTAAAAGCCTGAAAAGATTTAAAATACAGCATTAATTAGACATTCAAGGCTTCAATTTTAAAATCCTACATCAGAATGGTCCTTAATTACCTGAGTGACCCAATGGATATGTAGTGTCTAACCCAGAGTTTGAATGAACCTGGCTTAACAGTAGGAATCCATTTTAGAGTGGCCTGAAGGAGAGTTAAATATGCCTTTAACAGCTTGAATATATTTCAATATAGCTTTACTTTTAAGCCCTTAATTTTAGAATCCTTCATCAGAATGCTCTGATATTACCTGAGGGACACACTGGATATGTGACTTTGAAGCTGGCCAACATCAGGATTCCTTTTTAGAGTATCCTGAAAAAGAGTAAAATATGCCTTTAAAAGCCTGAAAAAGATTTAAAATACAGCATTAGTTAGACATTCAAGGCTTCAATTTTAAAATCCTACATCAGAATGGTCCTTAATTACCTGAGTGACCCAATGGATATGTAGTGTCTAACCCAGAGTTTGAATGAACCTGGCTTAACAGTAGGAATCCATTTTAGAGTGGCCTGAAGGAGAGTTAAATATGCCTTTAACAGCCTGAATATATTTCAATATAGCTTTACTTTTAAGCCCTTAATTTTAGAATCCTTCATCAGAATGCTCTGATATTACCTGAGTGACACACTGGATATGTGATGTCTCCCCAGACTTGGAATGAAGCTGGCATAACATCAGGATTCCTTTTTAGAGTAGCATGAAAAAGAGTAAAATATGCCTTTAAAAGCCTGAAAAGATTTAAAATACAGCATTAATTAGACATTGAAGGCTTCAATTTTAAAATCCTACATCAGAATGGTCCTTAATTACCTGAGTGACCCAATGGATATGTAGTGTCTAACCCAGAGTTTGAATGAACCTGGCTTAACAGTAGGAATCCATTTTAGAGTGGCCTGAAGGAGAGTTAAATATGCCTTTAACAGCCTGAATATATGTCAATATAGCTTTACTTTTAAGCCCTTAATTTTAAAGTCGTACATTAGAATGCTCTGATATTACCTGAGTGACACACTGGATATGTGATGTCTCCCCCAGACTTGGAATGAAGCTGGCATAACATCAGGATTCCTTTTTAGAGTACCCTGAAAAAGAGTAAAATATGCCTTTAAAAGCCTGAAAAAGATTTAAAATACAGCATTATTTAGATATTCAAGGCTTCAATTTTAAAATCCTACATCAGAATGGTCCTTAATTACCTGAGTGACCCAATGGATATGTAGTGTCTAACCCAGAGTTTGAATGAACCTGGCTTAACAGTAGGAATCCATTTTAGAGTGGCCTGAAGGAGAGTTAAATATGCCTTTAACAGCCTGAATATATGTCAATATAGCTTTACTTTTAAGCCCTTAATTTTAGAATCCTTCATCAGAATGCTCTGATATTACCTGAGGGACACAACTGGATATGTGATGTCTCCCCCAGACTTGGAATGAAGCTGGCATAACATCAGGATTCTGTTTTAGAGTACCCTGAAAAAAGTAAAATATGCCTTTAAAAGCCTGAAAGAGATTTAAAATACAGCATTAATTAGACATTCAAGGATTTAATTTTAAAATCCTACATCAGAATGGTCCTTAATTACCTGAGTGACCCAATGGATATGTAGTGTCTAACCCAGAGTTTGAATGAACCTGGCTTAACAGTAGGAATCCATTTTAGAGTGGCCTGAAGGAGAGTTAAATATGCCTTTAACAGCCTGAATATATGTCAATATAGCTTTACTTTTAAGCCCTTAATTTTAAAGTCGTACATCAGAATGCTCTGATATTACCTGAGTGACACACTGGATATGTGATGTCCCCCCCAGACTTGGAATGAAGCTGGCATAACATCAGGATTCCTTTTCAGAGTAGCCTGAATAAGAATAAAATATGCCTTTAAAAGCCTGCAAAAGATTTAAAATAAAGCATTAATTAGACATTGAAGGCTTCAATTTTAAAATCCTACATCAGAATGGTCCTTAATTACCTGAGTGACCCAATGGATATGTAGTGTCTAACCCAGAGTTTGAATGAACCTGGCTTAACAGTAGGAATCCATTTTAGAGTGGCCTGAAGGAGAGTTAAATATGCCTTTAACAGCCTGAATATATGTCAATATAGCTTTACTTTTAAGCCCTTAATTTTAGAATCCTTCATCAAAATGCTCTGATATTACCTGAGGGACACACTGGATATGTGATGTCTCCCCCAGACTTGGAATGAAGCTGGCATAACATCAGGATTCCTTTTTAGAGTAGCCTGAATAAGAGTAAAATATGCCTTTAAAAGCCTGAAAAAGATTTAAAATACAGCATTAATTAGACATTCAAGGCTTCAATTTTAAAATCCTACATCAGAATGGTCCTTAATTACCTGAGTGACCCAATGGATATGTAGTGTCTAACCCAGAGTTTGAATGAACCTGGCTTAACAGTAGGAATCCATTTTAGAGTGGCCTGAAGGAGAGTTAAATATGCCTTTAACAGCCTGAATATATGTCAATATGGCTTTACTTTTAAGCCCTTAATTTTAAAGTTGTACATCAGAATGCTCTGATATTACCTGAGTGACACACTGGATATGTGATGTCTCCCCCAGACTTGGAATGAAGCTGGCATAACATCAGGATTCCTTTTTAGAGTAGCATGAAAAAGAGTAAAATATGCCTTTAAAAGCCTGCAAAAGATTTAAAATACAGCATTAATTAGACATTGAAGGCTTCAATTTTAAAATCCTACATCAGAATGGTCCTTAATTACCTGAGTGACCCAATGGATATGTAGTGTCTAACCCAGAGTTTGAATGAACCTGGCTTAACAGTAGGAATCCATTTTAGAGTGGCCTGAAGGAGAGTTAAATATGCCTTTAACAGCCTGAATATATGTCAATATAGGCTTTACTTTTAAGCCCTTAATTTTAAAGTCCTTCATCAGAATGCTCTGATATTACCTGAGGGACACACTGGATATGTGATGTCTCCCCCAGACTTGGAATGAAGCTGGCATAACATCAGGATTCCTTTTAGAGCCTGAAAAAGAGTAAAATATGCCTTTAAAAGCCTGAAAGAGATTTAAAATACAGCATTAATTAGACATTCAAGGCTTCAATTTTAAAATCCTACATCAGAATGGTCCTTAATTACCTGAGTGACCCAATGGATATGTAGTGTCTAACCCAGAGTTTGAATGAACCTGGCTTAACAGTAGGAATCCATTTTAGAGTGGCCTGAAGGAGAGTTAAATATGCCTTTAACAGCCTGAATATATGTCAATATAGCTTTACTTTTAAGCCCTTAATTTTAAATCCTTACATCAGAATGCTCTGATATTACCTGAGTGACACACTGGATATGTGATGTCTCCCCCAGACTTGGAATGAAGCTGGCATAACATCAGAATTCCTTTTTAGAGTAGCCTGAAAAGAGTAAAATATGCCTTTAAAAGCCTGAAAAGATTTAAAATACAGCATTAATTAGACATTCAAGGCTTCAATTTTAAAAATCCTACATCAGAATGGTCCTTAATTACCTGAGTGACCCAATGGATATGTAGTGTCTAACCCAGAGTTTGAATGAACCTGGCTTAACAGTAGGAATCCATTTTAGAGTGGCCTGAAGGAGAGTTAAATATGCCTTTAACAGCCTGAATATATGTCAATATAGCTTTACTTTTAAGCCCTTAATTTTAAAGTCGTACATTATCAGAATGCTCTGATATTACCTGAGGACACACTGGATATGTGATGTCTCCCCCAGACTTGGAATGAAGCTGGCATAACATCAGGATTCCTTTTAGAGTACCCTGAAAAAGAGTAAAATATGCCTTTAAAAGCCTGAAAAAGATTTAAAATACAGCATTAATTAGACATTCAAGGCTTCAATTTTAAAAATCCTACATCAGAATGGTCCTTAATTACCTGAGTGACCCAATGGATATGTAGTGTCTAACCCAGAGTTTGAATGAACCTGGCTTAACAGTAGGAATCCATTTTAGAGTGGCCTGAAGGAGAGTTAAATATGCCTTTAACAGCCTGAATATATGTCAATATAGCTTTACTTTTAAGCCCTTAATTTTAGAATCCTTCATCAGAATGCTCTGATATTACCTGAGGGACACACTGGATATGTGATGTCTCCCCCAGACTTGGAATGAAGCTGGCATAACATCAGGATTCTGTTTTAGAGTACCCTGAAAAAGAGTAAAATATGCCTTTAAAAGCCTGAAAAGATTTAAAATACAGCATTAATTAGACATTCAAGGCTTCAATTTTAAAATCCTACATCAGAATGGTCCTTAATTACCTGAGTGACCCAATGGATATGTAGTGTCTAACCCAGAGTTTGAATGAACCTGGCTTAACAGTAGGAATCCATTTTAGAGTGGCCTGAAGGAGAGTTAAATATGCCTTTAACAGCCTGAATATATGTCAATATAGCTTTACTTTTAAGCCCTTAATTTTAAAGTCGTACATCAGAATGCTCTGATATTACCTGAGTGACACACTGGATATGTGATGTCCCCCCAGACTTGGAATGAAGCTGGCATAACATCAGGATTCCTTTTAGAGTAGCCTGAAAAAGAGTAAAATATGCCTTTAAAAGCCTGCAAAAGATTTAAAATACAGCATTAATTAGACATTCAAGGCTTCAATTTTAAAATCCTACATCAGAATGGTCCTTAATTACCTGAGTGACCCAATGGATATGTAGTGTCTAACCCAGAGTTTGAATGAACCTGGCTTAACAGTAGGAATCCATTTTAGAGTGGCCTGAAGGAGAGTTAAATATGCCTTTAACAGCCTGAATATATGTCAATATAGCTTTACTTTTAAGCCCTTAATTTTAGAATCCTTCATCAGAATGCTCTGATATTACCTGAGGGACACACTGATATGTGATGTCTCCCCCAGACTTGGAATGAAGCTGGCATAACATCAGGATTCCTTTTTAGAGTAGCCTGAAAGAGTAAAATACGCCTTTAAAAGCCTGAAAAAGATTTAAAATACAGCATTAATTAGACATTCAAGGCTTCAATTTTAAAATCCTACATCAGAATGGTCCTTAATTACCTGAGTGACCCAATGGATATGTAGTGTCTAACCCAGAGTTTGAATGAACCTGGCTTAACAGTAGGAATCCATTTTAGAGTGGCCTGAAGGAGAGTTAAATATGCCTTTAACAGCCTGAATATATGTCAATATGGCTTTACTTTTAAGCCCTTAATTTTAAAGTTGTACATCAGAATGCTCTGATATTACCTGAGTGACACACTGGATATGTGATGTCCCCCCCAGACTTGGAATGAAGCTGGCATAACATCAGGATTCCTTTTTAGAGTAGCCTGAAAAAGAGTAAAATATGCCTTTAAAAGCCTGAAAAAGATTTAAAATACAGCATTAATTAGACATTCAAGGCTTCAATTTTAAAATCCTACATCAGAATGGTCCTTAATTACCTGAGTGACCCAATGGATATGTAGTGTCTAACCCAGAGTTTGAATGAACCTGGCTTAACAGTAGGAATCCATTTTAGAGTGGCCTGAAGGAGAGTTAAATATGCCTTTAACAGCCTGAATATATGTCAATATAGCTTTACTTTTAAGCCCTTAATTTTAAAGTCCTTCATCAGAATGCTCTGATATTACCTGAGTGACACACTGGATATGTGATGTCTCCCCCAGACTTGGAATGAAGCTGGCATAACATCAGGATTCCTTTTTTAGAGTACCCTGAAAAAGAGTAAAATATGCCTTTAAAAGCCTGAAAAGATTTAAAATACAGCATTAATTAGACATTCAAGGCTTCAATTTTAAAATCCTACATCAGAATGGTCCTTAATTACCTGAGTGACCCAATGGATATGTAGTGTCTAACCCAGAGTTTGAATGAACCTGGCTTAACAGTAGGAATCCATTTTAGAGTGGCCTGAAGGAGAGTTAAATATGCCTTTAACAGCCTGAATATATGTCAATATAGCTTTACTTTTAAGCCCTTAATTTTAAATCCTTCATCAGAATGCTCTGATATTACCTGAGTGACACACTGGATATGTGATGTCTCCCCCAGACTTGGAATGAAGCTGGCATAACATCAGGATTCCTTTTTAGAGTAGCCTGAAAAAGAGTAAAATATGCCTTTAAAAGCCTGAAAAGATTTAAAATACAGCATTAATTAGACATTCAAGGCTTCAATTTTAAAATCCTACATCAGAATGGTCCTTAATTACCTGAGTGACCCAATGGATATGTAGTGTCTAACCCAGAGTTTGAATGAACCTGGCTTAACAGTAGGAATCCATTTTAGAGTGGCCTGAAGGAGAGTTAAATATGCCTTTAACAGCCTGAATATATGTCAATATAGCTTTACTTTTAAGCCCTTAATTTTAGAATCCTTCATCAGAATGCTCTGATATTACCTGAGGGACACACTGGATATGTGATGTCTCCCCCAGACTTGGAATGAAGCTGGCATAACATCAGGATTCCTTTTTAGAGTACCCTGAAAAAGAGTAAAATATGCCTTTAAAAGCCTGAAAAGATTTAAAATACAGCATTAATTAGACATTCAAGGCTTCAATTTTAAAATCCTACATCAGAATGGTCCTTAATTACCTGAGTGACCCAATGGATATGTAGTGTCTAACCCAGAGTTTGAATGAACCTGGCTTAACAGTAGGAATCCATTTTAGAGTGGCCTGAAGGAGAGTTAAATATGCCTTTAACAGCCTGAATATATGTCAATATAGCTTTACTTTTAAGCCCTTAATTTTAAAATCCTGTACATCAGAATGCTCTGATATTACCTGAGGACACACTGGATATGTGATGTCTCCCCCAGACTTGGAATGAAGCTGGCATAACATCAGGATTCCTTTTTAGAGTAGCCTGAAAAAGAGTAAAATATGCCTTTAAAAGCCTGAAAAAGATTTAAAATACAGCATTAATTAGACATTCAAGGCTTCAATTTTAAAATCCTACATCAGAATGGTCCTTAATTACCTGAGTGACCCAATGGATATGTAGTGTCTAACCCAGAGTTTGAATGAACCTGGCTTAACAGTAGGAATCCATTTTAGAGTGGCCTGAAGGAGAGTTAAATATGCCTTTAACAGCCTGAATATATGTCAATATAGCTTTACTTTTAAGCCCTTAATTTTAGAATCCTTCATCAGAATGCTCTGATATTACCTGAGGGACACACTGGATATGTGATGTCTCCCCCAGACTTGGAATGAAGCTGGCATAACATCAGGATTCCTTTTTAGAGTACCCTGAAAAAGAGTAAAATATGCCTTTAAAAGCCTGAAAAGATTTAAAATACAGCATTAATTAGACATTCAAGGCTTCAATTTTAAAATCCTACATCAGAATGGTCCTTAATTACCTGAGTGACCCAATGGATATGTAGTGTCTAACCCAGAGTTTGAATGAACCTGGCTTAACAGTAGGAATCCATTTTAGAGTGGCCTGAAGGAGAGTTAAATATGCCTTTAACAGCCTGAATATATGTCAATATAGCTTTACTTTTAAGCCCTTAATTTTAAAGTTTACATCAGAATGCTCTGATATTACCTGAGTGACACACTGGATATGTGATGTCTCCCCCAGACTTGGAATGAAGCTGGCATAACATCAGGATTCCTTTTAGAGTAGCCTGAAAAAGAGTAAAATATGCCTTTAAAAGCCTGAAAAGATTTAAAATACAGCATTAATTAGACATTCAAGGCTTCAATTTTAAAATCCTACATCAGAATGGTCCTTAATTACCTGAGTGACCCAATGGATATGTAGTGTCTAACCCAGAGTTTGAATGAACCTGGCTTAACAGTAGGAATCCATTTTAGAGTGGCCTGAAGGAGAGTTAAATATGCCTTTAACAGCCTGAATATATGTCAATATAGCTTTACTTTTAAGCCCTTAATTTTAGAATCCTTCATCAGAATGCTCTGATATTACCTGAGGACACACTGGATATGTGATGTCTCCCCCAGACTTGGAATGAAGCTGGCATAACATCAGGATTCTGTTTTAGAGTACCCTGAAAAGAGAAAATATGCCTTTAAAAGCCTGAAAAAGATTTAAAATACAGCATTAATTAGACATTCAAGGCTTTAATTTTAAAATCCTACATCAGAATGGTCCTTAATTACCTGAGTGACCCAATGGATATGTAGTGTCTAACCCAGAGTTTGAATGAACCTGGCTTAACAGTAGGAATCCATTTTAGAGTGGCCTGAAGGAGAGTTAAATATGCCTTTAACAGCCTGAATATATGTCAATATGGCTTTACTTTTAAGCCCTTAATTTTAAAGTTGTACATCAGAATGCTCTGATATTACCTGAGGACACACTGGATATGTGATGTCTCCCCCAGACTTGGAATGAAGCTGGCATAACATCAGGATTCCTTTTAGAGTAGCCTGAAAAAGAGTAAAATATGCCTTTAAAAGCCTGAAAAAGATTTTAAAATACAGCATTAATTAGACATTCAAGGCTTCAATTTTAAAATCCTACATCAGAATGGTCCTTAATTACCTGAGTGACCCAATGGATATGTAGTGTCTAACCCAGAGTTTGAATGAACCTGGCTTAACAGTAGGAATCCATTTTAGAGTGGCCTGAAGGAGAGTTAAATATGCCTTTAACAGCCTGAATATATGTCAATATAGCTTTACTTTTAAGCCCTTAATTTTAAAGTCCTTCATCAGAATGCTCTGATATTACCTGAGGACACACTGGATATGTGATGTCTCCCCCAGACTTGGAATGAAGCTGGCATAACATCAGGATTCCTTTTTAGAGTACCCTGAAAAAGAGTAAAATATGCCTTTAAAAGCCTGAAAAGATTTAAAATACAGCATTAATTAGACATTCAAGGCTTCAATTTTAAAATCCTACATCAGAATGGTCCTTAATTACCTGAGTGACCCAATGGATATGTAGTGTCTAACCCAGAGTTTGAATGAACCTGGCTTAACAGTAGGAATCCATTTTAGAGTGGCCTGAAGGAGAGTTAAATATGCCTTTAACAGCCTGAATATATGTCAATATAGCTTTACTTTTAAGCCCTTAATTTTAGAATCCTTCATCAGAATGCTCTGATATTACCTGAGGGACACACTGGATATGTGATGTCTCCCCCAGACTTGGAATGAAGCTGGCATAACATCAGGATTCCTTTTTAGAGTACCCTGAAAAGAGTAAAATATGCCTTTAAAAGCCTGAAAAAGATTTAAAATACAGCATTAATTAGACATTCAAGGCTTCAATTTTAAAATCCTACATCAGAATGGTCCTTAATTACCTGAGTGACCCAATGGATATGTAGTGTCTAACCCAGAGTTTGAATGAACCTGGCTTAACAGTAGGAATCCATTTTAGAGTGGCCTGAAGGAGAGTTAAATATGCCTTTAACAGCCTGAATATATGTCAATATAGCTTTACTTTTAAGCCCTTAATTTTAAATCCTTCATCAGAATGCTCTGATATTACCTGAGGACACACTGGATATGTGATGTCTCCCCCAGACTTGGAATGAAGCTGGCATAACATCAGGATTCCTTTTTAGAGTACCCTGAAAAGAGTAAAATATGCCTTTAAAAGCCTGAAAAAAGATTTAAAATACAGCATTAATTAGACATTCAAGGCTTCAATTTTAAAATCCTACATCAGAATGGTCCTTAATTACCTGAGTGACCCAATGGATATGTAGTGTCTAACCCAGAGTTTGAATGAACCTGGCTTAACAGTAGGAATCCATTTTAGAGTGGCCTGAAGGAGAGTTAAATATGCCTTTAACAGCCTGAATATATGTCAATATAGCTTTACTTTTAAGCCCTTAATTTTAAATCCTTCATCAGAATGCTCTGATATTACCTGAGGGACACACTGGATATGTGATGTCTCCCCCAGACTTGGAATGAAGCTGGCATAACATCAGGATTCCTTTTTAGAGTACCCTGAAAAGAGTAAAATATGCCTTTAAAAGCCTGAAAAAGATTTAAAATACAGCATTAATTAGACATTCAAGGCTTCAATTTTAAAATCCTACATCAGAATGGTCCTTAATTACCTGAGTGACCCAATGGATATGTAGTGTCTAACCCAGAGTTTGAATGAACCTGGCTTAACAGTAGGAATCCATTTTAGAGTGGCCTGAAGGAGAGTTAAATATGCCTTTAACAGCCTGAATATATGTCAATATAGCTTTACTTTTAAGCCCTTAATTTTAAATCCTTCATCAGAATGCTCTGATATTACCTGAGTGACACACTGGATATGTGATGTCTCCCCCAGACTTGGAATGAAGCTGGCATAACATCAGGATTCCTTTTTAGAGTACCCTGAAAAAGAGTAAAATATGCCTTTAAAAGCCTGAAAAAGATTTAAAATACAGCATTAATTAGACATTCAAGGCTTCAATTTTAAAATCCTACATCAGAATGGTCCTTAATTACCTGAGTGACCCAATGGATATGTAGTGTCTAACCCAGAGTTTGAATGAACCTGGCTTAACAGTAGGAATCCATTTTAGAGTGGCCTGAAGGAGAGTTAAATATGCCTTTAACAGCCTGAATATATGTCAATATAGCTTTACTTTTAAGCCCTTAATTTTAAAGTTGTACATCAGAATGCTCTGATATTACCTGAGTGACACACTGGATATGTGATGTCTCCCCCAGACTTGGAATGAAGCTGGCATAACATCAGGATTCCTTTTAGAGTAGCCTGAAAAAGAGTAAAATATGCCTTTAAAAGCCTGAAAAAGATTTAAAATACAGCATTAATTAGACATTCAAGGCTTCAATTTTAAAATCCTACATCAGAATGGTCCTTAATTACCTGAGTGACCCAATGGATATGTAGTGTCTAACCCAGAGTTTGAATGAACCTGGCTTAACAGTAGGAATCCATTTTAGAGTGGCCTGAAGGAGAGTTAAATATGCCTTTAACAGCCTGAATATATGTCAATATAGCTTTACTTTTAAGCCCTTAATTTTAGAATCCTTCATCAGAATGCTCTGATATTACCTGAGGGACACACTGGATATGTGATGTCTCCCCCAGACTTGGAATGAAGCTGGCATAACATCAGGATTCCTTTTTAGAGTACCCTGAAAAGAGTAAAATATGCCTTTAAAAGCCTGAAAAAGATTTAAAATACAGCATTAATTAGACATTCAAGGCTTCAATTTTAAAATCCTACATCAGAATGGTCCTTAATTACCTGAGTGACCCAATGGATATGTAGTGTCTAACCCAGAGTTTGAATGAACCTGGCTTAACAGTAGGAATCCATTTTAGAGTGGCCTGAAGGAGAGTTAAATATGCCTTTAACAGCCTGAATATATGTCAATATAGCTTTACTTTTAAGCCCTTAATTTTAAAATCCTTCATCAGAATGCTCTGATATTACCTGAGGGACACACTGGATATGTGATGTCTCCCCCAGACTTGGAATGAAGCTGGCATAACATCAGGATTCCTTTTTAGAGTAGCCTGAAAAAGAGTAAAATATGCCTTTAAAAGCCTGAAAAAGATTTAAAATACAGCATTAATTAGACATTCAAGGCTTCAATTTTAAAATCCTACATCAGAATGGTCCTTAATTACCTGAGTGACCCAATGGATATGTAGTGTCTAACCCAGAGTTTGAATGAACCTGGCTTAACAGTAGGAATCCATTTTAGAGTGGCCTGAAGGAGAGTTAAATATGCCTTTAACAGCCTGAATATATGTCAATATAGCTTTACTTTTAAGCCCTTAATTTTAAATCCTTCATCAGAATGCTCTGATATTACCTGAGGACACACTGGATATGTGATGTCTCCCCCAGACTTGGAATGAAGCTGGCATAACATCAGGATTCCTTTTAGAGTACCCTGAAAAAGAGTAAAATATGCCTTTAAAAGCCTGAAAAAGATTTAAAATACAGCATTAATTAGACATTCAAGGCTTCAATTTTAAAATCCTACATCAGAATGGTCCTTAATTACCTGAGTGACCCAATGGATATGTAGTGTCTAACCCAGAGTTTGAATGAACCTGGCTTAACAGTAGGAATCCATTTTAGAGTGGCCTGAAGGAGAGTTAAATATGCCTTTAACAGCCTGAATATATGTCAATATAGCTTTACTTTTAAGCCCTTAATTTTAAAGTCCTTCATCAGAATGCTCTGATATTACCTGAGTGACACACTGATATGTGATGTCTCCCCCAGACTTGGAATGAAGCTGGCATAACATCAGGATTCCTTTTTAGAGTACCCTGAAAAAGTAAAATATGCCTTTAAAAGCCTGAAAAGATTTAAAATACAGCATTAATTAGACATTCAAGGCTTCAATTTTAAAATCCTACATCAGAATGGTCCTTAATTACCTGAGTGACCCAATGGATATGTAGTGTCTAACCCAGAGTTTGAATGAACCTGGCTTAACAGTAGGAATCCATTTTAGAGTGGCCTGAAGGAGAGTTAAATATGCCTTTAACAGCCTGAATATATGTCAATATAGCTTTACTTTTAAGCCCTTAATTTTAAATCCTTCATCAGAATGCTCTGATATTACCTGAGGGACACACTGGATATGTGATGTCTCCCCCAGACTTGGAATGAAGCTGGCATAACATCAGGATTCCTTTTTAGAGTACCCTGAAAAAAAGTAAAATATGCCTTTAAAAGCCTGAAAAGATTTAAAATACAGCATTAATTAGACATTCAAGGCTTCAATTTTAAAATCCTACATCAGAATGGTCCTTAATTACCTGAGTGACCCAATGGATATGTAGTGTCTAACCCAGAGTTTGAATGAACCTGGCTTAACAGTAGGAATCCATTTTAGAGTGGCCTGAAGGAGAGTTAAATATGCCTTTAACAGCCTGAATATATGTCAATATAGCTTTACTTTTAAGCCCTTAATTTTAAATCCTTCATCAGAATGCTCTGATATTACCTGAGGACACACTGGATATGTGATGTCCCCCCAGACTTGGAATGAAGCTGGCATAACATCAGGATTCCTTTTTAGAGTAGCCTGAAAAGAGTAAAATATGCCTTTAAAAGCCTGAAAAAGATTTAAAATACAGCATTAATTAGACATTCAAGGCTTCAATTTTAAAATCCTACATCAGAATGGTCCTTAATTACCTGAGTGACCCAATGGATATGTAGTGTCTAACCCAGAGTTTGAATGAACCTGGCTTAACAGTAGGAATCCATTTTAGAGTGGCCTGAAGGAGAGTTAAATATGCCTTTAACAGCCTGAATATATGTCAATATAGCTTTACTTTTAAGCCCTTAATTTTAGAATCCTTCATCAGAATGCTCTGATATTACCTGAGGGACACACTGGATATGTGATGTCTCCCCCAGACTTGGAATGAAGCTGGCATAAACATCAGGATTCCTTTTTAGAGTAGCCTGAAAAAGAGTAAAATATGCCTTTAAAAGCCTGAAAAAGATTTAAAATACAGCATTAATTAGACATTCAAGGCTTCAATTTTAAAATCCTACATCAGAATGGTCCTTAATTACCTGAGTGACCCAATGGATATGTAGTGTCTAACCCAGAGTTTGAATGAACCTGGCTTAACAGTAGGAATCCATTTTAGAGTGGCCTGAAGGAGAGTTAAATATGCCTTTAACAGCCTGAATATATGTCAATATAGCTTTACTTTTAAGCCCTTAATTTTAAAGTTTACATCAGAATGCTCTGATATTACCTGAGGACACACTGGATATGTGATGTCTCCCCCAGACTTGGAATGAAGCTGGCATAACATCAGGATTCCTTTTAGAGTAGCCCTGAAAAAGAGTAAAATATGCCTTTAAAAGCCTGAAAAGATTTAAAATACAGCATTAATTAGACATTCAAGGCTTCAATTTTAAAATCCTACATCAGAATGGTCCTTAATTACCTGAGTGACCCAATGGATATGTAGTGTCTAACCCAGAGTTTGAATGAACCTGGCTTAACAGTAGGAATCCATTTTAGAGTGGCCTGAAGGAGAGTTAAATATGCCTTTAACAGCCTGAATATATGTCAATATAGCTTTACTTTTAAGCCCTTAATTTTAAATCCTTACATCAGAATGCTCTGATATTACCTGAGGGACACACTGGATATGTGATGTCTCCCCCAGACTTGGAATGAAGCTGGCATAACATCAGGATTCCTTTTAGAGTACCCTGAAAAAGAGTAAAATATGCCTTTAAAAGCCTGAAAAGATTTAAAATACAGCATTAATTAGACATTCAAGGCTTCAATTTTAAAATCCTACATCAGAATGGTCCTTAATTACCTGAGTGACCCAATGGATATGTAGTGTCTAACCCAGAGTTTGAATGAACCTGGCTTAACAGTAGGAATCCATTTTAGAGTGGCCTGAAGGAGAGTTAAATATGCCTTTAACAGCCTGAATATATGTCAATATAGCTTTACTTTTAAGCCCTTAATTTTAAATCCTTCATCAGAATGCTCTGATATTACCTGAGGACACACTGGATATGTGATGTCTCCCCCAGACTTGGAATGAAGCTGGCATAACATCAGGATTCCTTTTTAGAGTAGCCCTGAAAAGAGTAAAATATGCCTTTAAAAGCCTGAAAAGATTTAAAATACAGCATTAATTAGACATTGAAGGCTTCAATTTTAAAATCCTACATCAGAATGGTCCTTAATTACCTGAGTGACCCAATGGATATGTAGTGTCTAACCCAGAGTTTGAATGAACCTGGCTTAACAGTAGGAATCCATTTTAGAGTGGCCTGAAGGAGAGTTAAATATGCCTTTAACAGCCTGAATATATGTCAATATAGCTTTACTTTTAAGCCCTTAATTTTAAAGTTTCATCAGAATGCTCTGATATTACCTGAGGACACACTGATATGTGATGTCTCCCCCAGACTTGGAATGAAGCTGGCATAACATCAGGATTCCTTTTAGAGTACCCTGAAAAAGAGTAAAATATGCCTTTAAAAGCCTGAAAAAGATTTAAAATACAGCATTAATTAGACATTCAAGGCTTCAATTTTAAAATCCTACATCAGAATGGTCCTTAATTACCTGAGTGACCCAATGGATATGTAGTGTCTAACCCAGAGTTTGAATGAACCTGGCTTAACAGTAGGAATCCATTTTAGAGTGGCCTGAAGGAGAGTTAAATATGCCTTTAACAGCCTGAATATATGTCAATATAGCTTTACTTTTAAGCCCTTAATTTTAGAATCCTTCATCAGAATGCTCTGATATTACCTGAGGGACACACTGGATATGTGATGTCTCCCCCAGACTTGGAATGAAGCTGGCATAACATCAGGATTCTGTTTTAGAGTACCCTGAAAAAGAGTAAAATATGCCTTTAAAAGCCTGCAAAAGATTTAAAATACAGCATTAATTAGACATTCAAGGCTTCAATTTTAAAATCCTACATCAGAATGGTCCTTAATTACCTGAGTGACCCAATGGATATGTAGTGTCTAACCCAGAGTTTGAATGAACCTGGCTTAACAGTAGGAATCCATTTTAGAGTGGCCTGAAGGAGAGTTAAATATGCCTTTAACAGCCTGAATATATGTCAATATAGCTTTACTTTTAAGCCCTTAATTTTAAATCCTTCATCAGAATGCTCTGATATTACCTGAGGGACACACTGGATATGTGATGTCTCCCCCAGACTTGGAATGAAGCTGGCATAACATCAGGATTCCTTTTTAGAGAGTAGCCTGAAAAAGAGTAAAATATGCCTTTAAAAGCCTGAAAAAGATTTAAAATACAGCATTAATTAGACATTCAAGGCTTCAATTTTAAAATCCTACATCAGAATGGTCCTTAATTACCTGAGTGACCCAATGGATATGTAGTGTCTAACCCAGAGTTTGAATGAACCTGGCTTAACAGTAGGAATCCATTTTAGAGTGGCCTGAAGGAGAGTTAAATATGCCTTTAACAGCCTGAATATATGTCAATATAGCTTTACTTTTAAGCCCTTAATTTTAGAAAGTCCTTCATCAGAATGCTCTGATATTACCTGAGGGACACACTGGATATGTGATGTCTCCCCCAGACTTGGAATGAAGCTGGCATAACATCAGGATTCCTTTTTAGAGTACCCTGAAAAAGAGTAAAATATGCCTTTAAAAGCCTGAAAAAGATTTAAAATACAGCATTAATTAGACATTCAAGGCTTCAATTTTAAAATCCTACATCAGAATGGTCCTTAATTACCTGAGTGACCCAATGGATATGTAGTGTCTAACCCAGAGTTTGAATGAACCTGGCTTAACAGTAGGAATCCATTTTAGAGTGGCCTGAAGGAGAGTTAAATATGCCTTTAACAGCCTGAATATATGTCAATATAGCTTTACTTTTAAGCCCTTAATTTTAAATCCTTCATCAGAATGCTCTGATATTACCTGAGGACACACACTGGATATGTGATGTCTCCCCCAGACTTGGAATGAAGCTGGCATAACATCAGGATTCCTTTTTAGAGTAGCCTGAAAAAGAGTAAAATATGCCTTTAAAAGCCTGAAAAAGATTTAAAATACAGCATTAATTAGACATTCAAGGCTTCAATTTTAAAATCCTACATCAGAATGGTCCTTAATTACCTGAGTGACCCAATGGATATGTAGTGTCTAACCCAGAGTTTGAATGAACCTGGGCTTAACAGTAGGAATCCATTTTAGAGTGGCCTGAAGGAGAGTTAAATATGCCTTTAACAGCCTGAATATATGTCAATATAGCTTTACTTTTAAGCCCTTAATTTTAAATCCTTCATCAGAATGCTCTGATATTACCTGAGTGACACACTGGATATGTGATGTCTCCCCCAGACTTGGAATGAAGCTGGCATAACATCAGGATTCCTTTTTTAGAGTACCCTGAAAAAGAGTAAAATATGCCTTTAAAAGCCTGAAAAAGATTTAAAATACAGCATTAATTAGACATTCAAGGCTTCAATTTTAAAATCCTACATCAGAATGGTCCTTAATTACCTGAGTGACCCAATGGATATGTAGTGTCTAACCCAGAGTTTGAATGAACCTGGCTTAACAGTAGGAATCCATTTTAGAGTGGCCTGAAGGAGAGTTAAATATGCCTTTAACAGCCTGAATATATGTCAATATAGCTTTACTTTTAAGCCCTTAATTTTAAATCCTTCATCAGAATGCTCTGATATTACCTGAGGGACACACTGGATATGTGATGTCTCCCCCAGACTTGGAATGAAGCTGGCATAACATCAGGATTCCTTTTTAGAGTAGCCTGAAAAAGAGTAAAATATGCCTTTAAAAGCCTGAAAAAGATTTAAAATACAGCATTAATTAGACATTCAAGGCTTCAATTTTAAAATCCTACATCAGAATGGTCCTTAATTACCTGAGTGACCCAATGGATATGTAGTGTCTAACCCAGAGTTTGAATGAACCTGGCTTAACAGTAGGAATCCATTTTAGAGTGGCCTGAAGGAGAGTTAAATATGCCTTTAACAGCCTGAATATATGTCAATATAGCTTTACTTTTAAGCCCTTAATTTTAAATCCTTCATCAGAATGCTCTGATATTACCTGAGGGACACACTGGATATGTGATGTCTCCCCCACTTGGAATGAAGCTGGCATAACATCAGGATTCCTTTTTAGAGTACCCTGAAAAAGAGTAAAATATGCCTTTAAAAGCCTGAAAAGATTTAAAATACAGCATTAATTAGACATTCAAGGCTTCAATTTTAAAATCCTACATCAGAATGGTCCTTAATTACCTGAGTGACCCAATGGATATGTAGTGTCTAACCCAGAGTTTGAATGAACCTGGCTTAACAGTAGGAATCCATTTTAGAGTGGCCTGAAGGAGAGTTAAATATGCCTTTAACAGCCTGAATATATATGTCAATATAGCTTTACTTTTAAGCCCTTAATTTTAAATCCTTCATCAGAATGCTCTGATATTACCTGAGGACACACTGGATATGTGATGTCTCCCCCAGACTTGGAATGAAGCTGGCATAACATCAGGATTCTGTTTTAGAGTACCCTGAAAAAGAGTAAAATATGCCTTTAAAAGCCTGAAAAGATTTAAAATACAGCATTAATTAGACATTCAAGGCTTCAATTTTAAAATCCTACATCAGAATGGTCCTTAATTACCTGAGTGACCCAATGGATATGTAGTGTCTAACCCAGAGTTTGAAATGAACCTGGCTTAACAGTAGGAATCCATTTTAGAGTGGCCTGAAGGAGAGTTAAATATGCCTTTAACAGCCTGAATATATGTCAATATAGCTTTACTTTTAAGCCCTTAATTTTAAAGTCCTTCATCAGAATGCTCTGATATTACCTGAGGACACACTGGATATGTGATGTCTCCCCCAGACTTGGAATGAAGCTGGCATAACATCAGGATTCCTTTTTAGAGTAGCCTGAAAAAGAGTAAAATATGCCTTTAAAAGCCTGAAAAGATTTAAAATACAGCATTAATTAGACATTCAAGGCTTCAATTTTAAAATCCTACATCAGAATGGTCCTTAATTACCTGAGTGACCCAATGGATATGTAGTGTCTAACCCAGAGTTTGAATGAACCTGGCTTAACAGTAGGAATCCATTTTAGAGTGGCCTGAAGGAGAGTTAAATATGCCTTTAACAGCCTGAATATATGTCAATATAGCTTTACTTTTAAGCCCTTAATTTTAGAATCCTTCATCAGAATGCTCTGATATTACCTGAGGGACACACTGGATATGTGATGTCTCCCCCAGACTTGGAATGAAGCTGGCATAACATCAGGATTCCTTTTTAGAGTAGCCTGAAAAAGAGTAAAATATGCCTTTAAAAGCCTGAAAAGATTTAAAATACAGCATTAATTAGACATTCAAGGCTTCAATTTTAAAATCCTACATCAGAATGGTCCTTAATTACCTGAGTGACCCAATGGATATGTAGTGTCTAACCCAGAGTTTGAATGAACCTGGCTTAACAGTAGGAATCCATTTTAGAGTGGCCTGAAGGAGAGTTAAATATGCCTTTAACAGCCTGAATATATGTCAATATAGCTTTACTTTTAAGCCCTTAATTTTAAAGTCCTTCATCAGAATGCTCTGATATTACCTGAGGACACACTGGATATGTGATGTCTCCCCCAGACTTGGAATGAAGCTGGCATAACATCAGGATTCCTTTTTAGAGTAGCCTGAAAAAGAGTAAAATATGCCTTTAAAAGCCTGAAAAAGATTTAAAATACAGCATTAATTAGACATTCAAGGCTTCAATTTTAAAATCCTACATCAGAATGGTCCTTAATTACCTGAGTGACCCAATGGATATGTAGTGTCTAACCCAGAGTTTGAATGAACCTGGCTTAACAGTAGGAATCCATTTTAGAGTGGCCTGAAGGAGAGTTAAATATGCCTTTAACAGCCTGAATATATGTCAATATAGCTTTACTTTTAAGCCCTTAATTTTAAATCCTTCATCAGAATGCTCTGATATTACCTGAGGACACACTGGATATGTGATGTCTCCCCAGACTTGGAATGAAGCTGGCATAACATCAGGATTCCTTTTTAGAGTACCCTGAAAAGAGTAAAATATGCCTTTAAAAGCCTGAAAAGATTTAAAATACAGCATTAATTAGACATTCAAGGCTTCAATTTTAAAATCCTACATCAGAATGGTCCTTAATTACCTGAGTGACCCAATGGATATGTAGTGTCTAACCCAGAGTTTGAATGAACCTGGCTTAACAGTAGGAATCCATTTTAGAGTGGCCTGAAGGAGAGTTAAATATGCCTTTAACAGCCTGAATATATGTCAATATAGCTTTACTTTTAAGCCCTTAATTTTAAATCCTTCATCAGAATGCTCTGATATTACCTGAGTGACACACTGGATATGTGATGTCTCCCCCAGACTTGGAATGAAGCTGGCATAACATCAGGATTCCTTTTTAGAGTAGCCTGAAAAGAGTAAAATATGCCTTTAAAAGCCTGAAAAGATTTAAAATACAGCATTAATTAGACATTCAAGGCTTCAATTTTAAAATCCTACATCAGAATGGTCCTTAATTACCTGAGTGACCCAATGGATATGTAGTGTCTAACCCAGAGTTTGAATGAACCTGGCTTAACAGTAGGAATCCATTTTAGAGTGGCCTGAAGGAGAGTTAAATATGCCTTTAACAGCCTGAATATATGTCAATATAGCTTTACTTTTAAGCCCTTAATTTTAAAATCCTTCATCAGAATGCTCTGATATTACCTGAGTGACACACTGGATATGTGATGTCTCCCCCAGACTTGGAATGAAGCTGGCATAACATCAGGATTCCTTTTTAGAGTAGCCCTGAAAAAGAGTAAAATATGCCTTTAAAAGCCTGAAAAAGATTTAAAATACAGCATTAATTAGACATTCAAGGCTTCAATTTTAAAATCCTACATCAGAATGGTCCTTAATTACCTGAGTGACCCAATGGATATGTAGTGTCTAACCCAGAGTTTGAATGAACCTGGCTTAACAGTAGGAATCCATTTTAGAGTGGCCTGAAGGAGAGTTAAATATGCCTTTAACAGCCTGAATATATGTCAATATAGCTTTTACTTTTAAGCCCTTAATTTTAAAGTTGTACATCAGAATGCTCTGATATTACCTGAGTGACACACTGGATATGTGATGTCTCCCCCAGACTTGGAATGAAGCTGGCATAACATCAGGATTCCTTTTAGAGTAGCCTGAAAAAGAGTAAAATATGCCTTTAAAAGCCTGAAAAGATTTAAAATACAGCATTAATTAGACATTCAAGGCTTCAATTTTAAAATCCTACATCAGAATGGTCCTTAATTACCTGAGTGACCCAATGGATATGTAGTGTCTAACCCAGAGTTTGAATGAACCTGGCTTAACAGTAGGAATCCATTTTAGAGTGGCCTGAAGGAGAGTTAAATATGCCTTTAACAGCCTGAATATATGTCAATATAGCTTTACTTTTAAGCCCTTAATTTTAAATCCTTCATCAGAATGCTCTGATATTACCTGAGGGACACACTGGATATGTGATGTCTCCCCCAGACTTGGAATGAAGCTGGCATAACATCAGGATTCTTTTTTAGAGTACCCTGAAAAAGAGTAAAATATGCCTTTAAAGCCTGAAAAGATTTAAAATACAGCATTAATTAGACATTCAAGGCTTTAATTTTAAAATCCTACATCAGAATGGTCCTTAATTACCTGAGTGACCCAATGGATATGTAGTGTCTAACCCAGAGTTTGAATGAACCTGGCTTAACAGTAGGAATCCATTTTAGAGTGGCCTGAAGGAGAGTTAAATATGCCTTTAACAGCCTGAATATATGTCAATATGGCTTTACTTTTAAGCCCTTAATTTTAAAGTTGTACATCAGAATGCTCTGATATTACCTGAGGACACACTGGATATGTGATGTCTCCCCCAGACTTGGAATGAAGCTGGCATAACATCAGGATTCCTTTTTAGAGTATCCTGAAAAAGAGAAAAATATGCTTTTAAATGCCTGAAAAGATTTAAAATACAGCATTAATTAGACATTCAAGGCTTCAATTTTAAAATCCTACATCAGAATGGTCCTTAATTACCTGAGTGACCCAATGGATATGTAGTGTCTAACCCAGAGTTTGAATGAACCTGGCTTAACAGTAGGAATCCATTTTAGAGTGGCCTGAAGGAGAGTTAAATATGCCTTTAACAGCCTGAATATATGTCAATATAGCTTTACTTTTAAGCCCTTAATTTTAAAGTCCTTCATCAGAATGCTCTGATATTACCTGAGGACACACTGGATATGTGATGTCTCCCCCAGACTTGGAATGAAGCTGGCATAACATCAGGATTCCTTTTTAGAGTACCCTGAAAAAGAGTAAAATATGCCTTTAAAAGCCTGAAAAGATTTAAAATACAGCATTAATTAGACATTCAAGGCTTCAATTTTAAAATCCTACATCAGAATGGTCCTTAATTACCTGAGTGACCCAATGGATATGTAGTGTCTAACCCAGAGTTTGAATGAACCTGGCTTAACAGTAGGAATCCATTTTAGAGTGGCCTGAAGGAGAGTTAAATATGCCTTTAACAGCCTGAATATATGTCAATATAGCTTTACTTTTAAGCCCTAATTTTAAATCCTTCATCAGAATGCTCTGATATTACCTGAGGACACACTGGATATGTGATGTCTCCCCCAGACTTGGAATGAAGCTGGCATAACATCAGGATTCTGTTTTAGAGTACCCTGAAAAGAGTAAAATATGCCTTTAAAAGCCTGAAAAGATTTAAAATACAGCATTAATTAGACATTCAAGGCTTTAATTTTAAAATCCTACATCAGAATGGTCCTTAATTACCTGAGTGACCCAATGGATATGTAGTGTCTAACCCAGAGTTTGAATGAACCTGGCTTAACAGTAGGAATCCATTTTAGAGTGGCCTGAAGGAGAGTTAAATATGCCTTTAACAGCCTGAATATATGTCAATATAGGCTTTACTTTTAAGCCCTTAATTTTAAAGTCCTACATCAGAATGCTCTGATATTACCTGAGTGACACACTGGATATGTGATGTCTCCCCCAGACTTGGAATGAAGCTGGCATAACATCAGGATTCCTTTTTAGAGTACCCTGAAAAAGAGTAAAATATGCCTTTAAAAGCCTGAAAAGATTTAAAATACAGCATTAATTAGACATTCAAGGCTTCAATTTTAAAATCCTACATCAGAATGGTCCTTAATTACCTGAGTGACCCAATGGATATGTAGTGTCTAACCCAGAGTTTGAATGAACCTGGCTTAACAGTAGGAATCCATTTTAGAGTGGCCTGAAGGAGAGTTAAATATGCCTTTAACAGCCTGAATATATGTCAATATAGCTTTACTTTTAAGCCCTTAATTTTAAATCCTTCATCAGAATGCTCTGATATTACCTGAGGACACACTGGATATGTGATGTCTCCCCCAGACTTGGAATGAAGCTGGCATAACATCAGGATTCCTTTTAGAGTACCCTGAAAAAGAGTAAAATATGCCTTTAAAAGCCTGAAAAAGATTTAAAATACAGCATTAATTAGACATTCAAGGCTTCAATTTTAAAATCCTACATCAGAATGGTCCTTAATTACCTGAGTGACCCAATGGATATGTAGTGTCTAACCCAGAGTTTGAATGAACCTGGCTTAACAGTAGGAATCCATTTTAGAGTGGCCTGAAGGAGAGTTAAATATGCCTTTAACAGCCTGAATATATGTCAATATAGCTTTACTTTTAAGCCCTTAATTTTAGAATCCTTCATCAGAATGCTCTGATATTACCTGAGGACACACTGGATATGTGATGTCTCCCCCAGACTTGGAATGAAGCTGGCATAACATCAGGATTCCTTTTTAGAGTACCCTGAAAAAGAGTAAAATATGCCTTTAAAAGCCTGAAAAAGATTTAAAATACAGCATTAATTAGACATTCAAGGCTTCAATTTTAAAATCCTACATCAGAATGGTCCTTAATTACCTGAGTGACCCAATGGATATGTAGTGTCTAACCCAGAGTTTGAATGAACCTGGCTTAACAGTAGGAATCCATTTTAGAGTGCCTGAAGGAGAGTTAAATATGCCTTTAACAGCCTGAATATATGTCAATATAGCTTTACTTTTAAGCCCTTAATTTTAAAGTCCTACATCAGAATGCTCTGATATTACCTGAGTGACACACTGGATATGTGATGTCTCCCCAGACTTGGAATGAAGCTGGCATAACATCAGGATTCCTTTTAGAGTACCCTGAAAAAGAGTAAAATATGCCTTTAAAAGCCTGAAAAATTTAAAATACAGCATTAATTAGACATTCAAGGCTTCAATTTTAAAATCCTACATCAGAATGGTCCTTAATTACCTGAGTGACCCAATGGATATGTAGTGTCTAACCCAGAGTTTGAATGAACCTGGCTTAACAGTAGGAATCCATTTTAGAGTGGCCTGAAGGAGAGTTAAATATGCCTTTAACAGCCTGAATATATGTCAATATGGCTTTACTTTTAAGCCCTTAATTTTAAAGTTGTACATCAGAATGCTCTGATATTACCTGAGTGACACACTGGATATGTGATGTCTCCCCCAGACTTGGAATGAAGCTGGCATAACATCAGGATTCGTTTTATGAGTACCCTGAAAAAGAGTAAAATATGCCTTTAAAAGCCTGAAAAAGATTTAAAATACAGCATTAATTAGACATTCAAGGCTTCAATTTTAAAATCCTACATCAGAATGGTCCTTAATTACCTGAGTGACCCAATGGATATGTAGTGTCTAACCCAGAGTTTGAATGAACCTGGCTTAACAGTAGGAATCCATTTTAGAGTGGCCTGAAGGAGAGTTAAATATGCCTTTAACAGCCTGAATATATGTCAATATAGCTTTACTTTTAAGCCCTTAATTTTAGAATCCTTCATCAGAATGCTCTGATATTACCTGAGGGACACACTGGATATGTGATGTCTCCCCCAGACTTGGAATGAAGCTGGCATAACATCAGGATTCTGTTTTAGAGTACCCTGAAAAGAGTAAAATATGCCTTTAAAAGCCTGAAAGAGATTTAAAATACAGCATTAATTAGACATTCAAGGCTTTAATTTTAAAATCCTACATCAGAATGGTCCTTAATTACCTGAGTGACCCAATGGATATGTAGTGTCTAACCCAGAGTTTGAATGAACCTGGCTTAACAGTAGGAATCCATTTTAGAGTGGCCTGAAGGAGAGTTAAATATGCCTTTAACAGCCTGAATATATGTCAATATAGCTTTACTTTTAAGCCCTTAATTTTAGAATCCTTCATCAGAATGCTCTGATATTACCTGAGGGACACACTGGATATGTGATGTCTCCCCCAGACTTGGAATGAAGCTGGCATAACATCAGGATTCCTTTTTAGAGTACCCTGAAAAAGAGTAAAATATGCCTTTAAAAGCCTGAAAAAGATTTAAAATACAGCATTAATTAGACATTCAAGGCTTCAATTTTAAAATCCTACATCAGAATGGTCCTTAATTACCTGAGTGACCCAATGGATATGTAGTGTCTAACCCAGAGTTTGAATGAACCTGGCTTAACAGTAGGAATCCATTTTAGAGTGGCCTGAAGGAGAGTTAAATATGCCTTTAACAGCCTGAATATATGTCAATATAGCTTTACTTTTAAGCCCTTAATTTTAAATCCTTCATCAGAATGCTCTGATATTACCTGAGGGACACACTGGATATGTGATGTGTCCCCCAGACTTGGAATGAACCTGGCATAACATCAGGATTCCTTTTAGAGTACCCTGAAAAAGAGTAAAATATGCCTTTAAAAGCCTGAAAAGATTTAAAATACAGCATTAATTAGACATTCAAGGCTTCAATTTTAAAATCCTACATCAGAATGGTCCTTAATTACCTGAGTGACCCAATGGATATGTAGTGTCTAACCCAGAGTTTGAATGAACCTGGCTTAACAGTAGGAATCCATTTTAGAGTGGCCTGAAGGAGAGTTAAATATGCCTTTAACAGCCTGAATATATGTCAATATAGCTTTACTTTTAAGCCCTTATTTTAGAAAGTCCTTCATCAGAATGCTCTGATATTACCTGAGGACACACTGGATATGTGATGTCTCCCCAGACTTGGAATGAAGCTGGCATAACATCAGGATTCCTTTTTAGAGTACCCTGAAAAAGAGTAAAATATGCCTTTAAAAGCCTGAAAAGATTTAAAATACAGCATTAATTAGACATTCAAGGCTTCAATTTTAAAAATCCTACATCAGAATGGTCCTTAATTACCTGAGTGACCCAATGGATATGTAGTGTCTAACCCAGAGTTTGAATGAACCTGGCTTAACAGTAGGAATCCATTTTAGAGTGGCCTGAAGGAGAGTTAAATATGCCTTTAACAGCCTGAATATATGTCAATATAGCTTTACTTTTAAGCCCTTAATTTTAAAGTCCTTCATCAGAATGCTCTGATATTACCTGAGTGACACACTGGATATGTGATGTCTCCCCCAGACTTGGAATGAAGCTGGCATAACATCAGGATTCCTTTTATGAGTACCCTGAAAAAGAGTAAAATATGCCTTTAAAAGCCTGAAAAAGATTTAAAATACAGCATTAATTAGACATTCAAGGCTTCAATTTTAAAATCCTACATCAGAATGGTCCTTAATTACCTGAGTGACCCAATGGATATGTAGTGTCTAACCCAGAGTTTGAATGAACCTGGCTTAACAGTAGGAATCCATTTTAGAGTGGCCTGAAGGAGAGTTAAATATGCCTTTAACAGCCTGAATATATGTCAATATAGCTTTACTTTTAAGCCCTTAATTTTAGAATCCTTCATCAGAATGCTCTGATATTACCTGAGGGACACACTGGATATGTGATGTCTCCCCCAGACTTGGAATGAAGCTGGCATAACATCAGGATTCTGTTTTAGAGTACCCCTGAAAAGAGTAAAATATGCCTTTAAAAGCCTGAAAAGATTTAAAATACAGCATTAATTAGACATTCAAGGCTTTAATTTTAAAATCCTACATCAGAATGGTCCTTAATTACCTGAGTGACCCAATGGATATGTAGTGTCTAACCCAGAGTTTGAATGAACCTGGCTTAACAGTAGGAATCCATTTTAGAGTGGCCTGAAGGAGAGTTAAATATGCCTTTAACAGCCTGAATATATGTCAATATGGCTTTACTTTTAAGCCCTTAATTTTAAAGTTGTACATCAGAATGCTCTGATATTACCTGAGTGACACACTGGATATGTGATGTCTCCCCCAGACTTGGAATGAAGCTGGCATAACATCAGGATTCCTTTTTAGAGTACCCTGAAAAAGAGTAAAATATGCCTTTAAAAGCCTGAAAAAGATTTAAAATACAGCATTAATTAGACATTCAAGGCTTCAATTTTAAAATCCTACATCAGAATGGTCCTTAATTACCTGAGTGACCCAATGGATATGTAGTGTCTAACCCAGAGTTTGAATGAACCTGGCTTAACAGTAGGAATCCATTTTAGAGTGGCCTGAAGGAGAGTTAAATATGCCTTTAACAGCCTGAATATATGTCAATATAGCTTTACTTTTAAGCCCTTAATTTTAAATCCTTCATCAGAATGCTCTGATATTACCTGAGGGACACACTGGATATGTGATGTCTCCCCCAGACTTGGAATGAAGCTGGCATAACATCAGGATTCTGTTTTAGAGTACCCTGAAAAGAGTAAAATATGCCTTTAAAAGCCTGAAAAGATTTAAAATACAGCATTAATTAGACATTCAAGGCTTCAATTTTAAAATCCTACATCAGAATGGTCCTTAATTACCTGAGTGACCCAATGGATATGTAGTGTCTAACCCAGAGTTTGAATGAACCTGGCTTAACAGTAGGAATCCATTTTAGAGTGGCCTGAAGGAGAGTTAAATATGCCTTTAACAGCCTGAATATATGTCAATATAGCTTTACTTTTAAGCCCTTAATTTTAGAATCCTTCATCAGAATGCTCTGATATTACCTGAGGGACACACTGGATATGTGATGTCTCCCCCAGACTTGGAATGAAGCTGGCATAACATCAGGATTCCTTTTTAGAGTACCCTGAAAAAGAGTAAAATATGCCTTTAAAAGCCTGAAAAAGATTTAAAATACAGCATTAATTAGACATTCAAGGCTTCAATTTTAAAATCCTACATCAGAATGGTCCTTAATTACCTGAGTGACCCAATGGATATGTAGTGTCTAACCCAGAGTTTGAATGAACCTGGCTTAACAGTAGGAATCCATTTTAGAGTGGCCTGAAGGAGAGTTAAATATGCCTTTAACAGCCTGAATATATGTCAATATAGCTTTACTTTTAAGCCCTTAATTTTAAAATCCTTCATCAGAATGCTCTGATATTACCTGAGGACACACTGGATATGTGATGTCTTCCCCAGACTTGGAATGAAGCTGGCATAACATCAGGATTCCTTTTTAGAGTACCCTGAAAAAGAGTAAAATATGCCTTTAAAAGCCTGAAAAAGATTTAAAATACAGCATTAATTAGACATTCAAGGCTTTAATTTTAAAATCCTACATCAGAATGGTCCTTAATTACCTGAGTGACCCAATGGATATGTAGTGTCTAACCCAGAGTTTGAATGAACCTGGCTTAACAGTAGGAATCCATTTTAGAGTGGCCTGAAGGAGAGTTAAATATGCCTTTAACAGCCTGAATATATGTCAATATAGCTTTACTTTTAAGCCCTTAATTTTAAAGTCCTTACATCAGAATGCTCTGATATTACCTGAGTGACACACTGATATGTGATGTCTCCCCCAGACTTGGAATGAAGCTGGCATAACATCAGGATTCCTTTTAGAGTACCCTGAAAAAGAGTAAAATATGCCTTTAAAAGCCTGAAAAAGATTTAAAATACAGCATTAATTAGACATTCAAGGCTTCAATTTTAAAATCCTACATCAGAATGGTCCTTAATTACCTGAGTGACCCAATGGATATGTAGTGTCTAACCCAGAGTTTGAATGAACCTGGCTTAACAGTAGGAATCCATTTTAGAGTGGCCTGAAGGAGAGTTAAATATGCCTTTAACAGCCTGAATATATGTCAATATAGCTTTACTTTTAAGCCCTTAATTTTAGAATCCTTCATCAGAATGCTCTGATGTTACCGGAGGGACACACGGATATGTGATGTCTCCCCCAGACTTGGAATGAAGCTGGCATAACATCAGGATTCTGTTTTAGAGTACCCTGAAACAGAGTAAAATATGCCTTTAAAAGCCTGAAAAAGATTTAAAATACAGCATTAATTAGACATTCAAGGCTTTAATTTTAAAATCCTACATCAGAATGGTCCTTAATTACCTGAGTGACCCAATGGATATGTAGTGTCTAACCCAGAGTTTGAATGAACCTGGCTTAACAGTAGGAATCCATTTTAGAGTGGCCTGAAGGAGAGTTAAATATGCCTTTAACAGCCTGAATATATGTCAATATGGCTTTACTTTTAAGCCCTTAATTTTAAAGTTGTACATCAGAATGCTCTGATATTACCTGAGTGACACACTGGATATGTGATGTCTCCCCCAGACTTGGAATGAAGCTGGCATAACATCAGGATTCCTTTTTAGAGTACCATGAAAAAGAGTAAAATATGCCTTTAAAAGCCTGAAAAAGATTTAAAATACAGCATTAATTAGACATTCAAGGCTTCAATTTTAAAATCCTACATCAGAATGGTCCTTAATTACCTGAGTGACCCAATGGATATGTAGTGTCTAACCCAGAGTTTGAATGAACCTGGCTTAACAGTAGGAATCCATTTTAGAGTGGCCTGAAGGAGAGTTAAATATGCCTTTAACAGCCTGAATATATGTCAATATAGCTTTACTTTTAAGCCCTTAATTTTAGAATCCTTCATCTGAATGCTCTGATATTACCGGAGGGACACACTGGATATGTGATGTCTCCCCCAGACTTGGAATGAAGCTGGCATAACATCAGGATTCCTTTTTAGAGTACCCTGAAAAAGAGTAAAATATGCCTTTAAAAGCCTGAAAAAGATTTAAAATACAGCATTAATTAGACATTCAAGGCTTTTATTTTAAAATCCTACATCAGAATGGTCCTTATTTACCTGAGTGACCCAATGGATATGTAGTGTCTAACCTAGAGTTTGAATGAACCTGGCTTAACAGTAGGAATCCATTTTAGAGTGGCCTGAAGGAGAGTTAAATATGCCTTTAACAGCCTGAATATATGTCAATATAGCTTTACTTTTAAGCCCTTATTTTTAAAGTCGTTCATTAGAATGCTCTGATATTACCTGAGTGACACACTGGATATGTGATGTCTCCCCCAGACTTGGAATGAAGCTGGCATAACATCAGATTCCTTTTTTAGAGTACCCTGAAAAGAGTAAAATATGCCTTTAAAAGCCTGAAAAAGATTTAAAATACAGCATTAATTAGACATTCAAGGCTTCAATTTTAAAATCCTACATCAGAATGGTCCTTAATTACCTGAGTGACCCAATGGATATGTAGTGTCTAACCCAGAGTTTGAATGAACCTGGCTTAACAGTAGGAATCCATTTTAGAGTGGCCTGAAGGAGAGTTAAATATGCCTTTAACAGCCTGAATATATGTCAATATGGCTTTACTTTTAAGCCCTTAATTTTAAAGTTGTACATCAGAATGCTCTGATATTACCTGAGTGACACACTGGATATGTGATGTCTCCCCCAGACTTGGAATGAAGCTGGCATAACATCAGGATTCCTTTTAGAGTAGCCTGAAAAAGAGTAAAATATGCCTTTAAAAGCCTGAAAAAAGATTTAAAATACAGCATTAATTAGACATTCAAGGCTTCAATTTTAAAATCCTACATCAGAATGGTCCTTAATTACCTGAGTGACCCAATGGATATGTAGTGTCTAACCCAGAGTTTGAATGAACCTGGCTTAACAGTAGGAATCCATTTTAGAGTGGCCTGAAGGAGAGTTAAATATGCCTTTAACAGCCTGAATATATGTCAATATAGCTTTACTTTTAAGCCCTTAATTTTAGAATCCTTCATCAGAATGCTCTGATATTACCTGAGGGACACACTGGATATGTGATGTCTCCCCCAGACTTGGAATGAAGCTGGCATAACATCAGGATTCTGTTTTAGAGTACCCTGAAAAAGAGTAAAATATGCCTTTAAAAGCCTGAAAGAGATTTAAAATACAGCATTAATTAGACATTCAAGGCTTTAATTTTAAAATCCTACATCAGAATGGTCCTTAATTACCTGAGTGACCCAATGGATATGTAGTGTCTAACCCAGAGTTTGAATGAACCTGGCTTAACAGTAGGAATCCATTTTAGAGTGGCCTGAAGGAGAGTTAAATATGCCTTTAACAGCCTGAATATATGTCAATATGGCTTTACTTTTAAGCCCTTAATTTTAAAGTTGTACATCAGAATGCTCTGATATTACCTGAGGGACACACTGGATATGTGATGTCTCCCCCAGACTTGGAATGAAGCTGGCATAACATCAGGATTCCTTTTTAGAGTACCCTGAAAAAGAGTAAAATATGCCTTTAAAAGCCTGAAAAAGATTTAAAATACAGCATTAATTAGACATTCAAGGCTTCAATTTTAAAATCCTACATCAGAATGGTCCTTAATTACCTGAGTGACCCAATGGATATGTAGTGTCTAACCCAGAGTTTGAATGAACCTGGCTTAACAGTAGGAATCCATTTTAGAGTGGCCTGAAGGAGAGTTAAATATGCCTTTAACAGCCTGAATATATGTCAATATAGCTTTACTTTTAAGCCCTTAATTTTAGAATCCTTCATCAGAATGCTCTGATATTACCGGAGGGACACACTGGATATGTGATGTCTCCCCCAGACTTGGAATGAAGCTGGCATAACATCAGGATTCTTTTTAGAGTACCCTGAAAAAGAGTAAAATATGCCTTTAAAAGCCTGAAAAGATTTAAAATACAGCATTAATTAGACATTCAAGGCTTTATTTTAAAATCCTACATCAGAATGGTCCTTAATTACCTGAGTGACCCAATGGATATGTAGTGTCTAACCCAGAGTTTGAATGAACCTGGCTTAACAGTAGGAATCCATTTTAGAGTGGCCTGAAGGAGAGTTAAATATGCCTTTAACAGCCTGAATATATGTCAATATAGCTTTACTTTTAAGCCCTTAATTTTAAATCCTTCATCAGAATGCTCTGATATTACCTGAGGGACACACTGGATATGTGATGTCTCCCCCAGACTTGGAATGAAGCTGGCATAACATCAGGATTCTGTTTTAGAGTACCCTGAAAAAGAGTAAAATATGCCTTTAAAAGCCTGAAAGAGATTTAAAATACAGCATTAATTAGACATTCAAGGCTTCAATTTTAAAATCCTACATCAGAATGGTCCTTAATTACCTGAGTGACCCAATGGATATGTAGTGTCTAACCCAGAGTTTGAATGAACCTGGCTTAACAGTAGGAATCCATTTTAGAGTGGCCTGAAGGAGAGTTAAATATGCCTTTAACAGCCTGAATATATGTCAATATAGCTTTACTTTTAAGCCCTTAATTTTAAAGTCGTACATCAGAATGCTCTGATATTACCTGAGTGACACACTGGATATGTGATGTCTCCCCCAGACTTGGAATGAAGCTGGCATAACATCAGGATTCCTTTTAGAGTACCCTGAAAAAGAGTAAAATATGCCTTTAAAAGCCTGAAAAAGATTTAAAATACAGCATTAATTAGACATTCAAGGCTTCAATTTTAAAATCCTACATCAGAATGGTCCTTAATTACCTGAGTGACCCAATGGATATGTAGTGTCTAACCCAGAGTTTGAATGAACCTGGCTTAACAGTAGGAATCCATTTTAGAGTGGCCTGAAGGAGAGTTAAATATGCCTTTAACAGCCTGAATATATGTCAATATAGCTTTACTTTTAAGCCCTTATTTTTAAATTGTACATCAGAATGCTCTGATATTACCTGAGGACACACTGGATATGTGATGTCTCCCCCAGACTTGGAATGAAGCTGGCATAACATCAGGATTCCTTTTAGAGTACCCTGAAAAAGAGTAAAATATGCCTTTAAAAGCCTGAAAAGATTTAAAATACAGCATTAATTAGACATTCAAGGCTTCAATTTTAAAATCCTACATCAGAATGGTCCTTAATTACCTGAGTGACCCAATGGATATGTAGTGTCTAACCCAGAGTTTGAATGAACCTGGCTTAACAGTAGGAATCCATTTTAGAGTGGCCTGAAGGAGAGTTAAATATGCCTTTAACAGCCTGAATATATGTCAATATAGCTTTACTTTTAAGCCCTTAATTTTAGAATCCTTCATCAGAATGCTCTGATATTACCTGAGGGACACACCGGATATGTGATGTCAGACTTGGAATGAAGATAACATCAGGATTCCTTTTTAGAGTACCCTGAAAAAGAGTAAAATATGCCTTTAAAAGCCTGAAAAAGATTTAAAATACAGCATTAATTAGACATTCAAGGCTTCAATTTTAAAATCCTGTCAGAATGGTCCTTAATTACCTGAGTGACCCAATGGATATGTAGTGTCTAACCCAGAGTTTGAATGAACCTGGCTTAACAGTAGGAATCCATTTTAGAGTGGCCTGAAGGAGAGTTAAATATGCCTTTAACAGCCTGAATATATGTCAATATAGCTTTACTTTTAAGCCCTTAATTTAAAATCTGAATGCTCTGATATTACCAGGGACACACTGGATATGTGATGTCTCCCCCAGACTTGGAATGAAGCTGGCATAACATCAGGATTCCTTTTTAAAAAAAAGAGTAAAATATGCCTTTAAAAGCCTGAAAAGATTTAAAATACAGCATTAATTAGACATTCAAGGCTTTTATTTTAAAATCCTACATCAGAATGGTCCTTAATTACCTGAGTGACCCAATGGATATGTAGTGTCTAACCCAGAGTTTGAATGAACCTGGCTTAACAGTAGGAATCCATTTTAGAGTGGCCTGAAGGAGAGTTAAATATGCCTTTAACAGCCTGAATATATGTCAATATAGCTTTACTTTTAAGCCCTTAATTTTAGAATCCTTCATCAGAATGCTCTGATATTACCTGAGGGACACACTGGATATGTGATGTCTCCCCCAGACTTGGAATGAAGCTGGCATAACATCAGGATTCCTTTTTAGAGTACCCTGAAAAAGAGTAAAATATGCCTTTAAAAGCCTGAAAAAGATTTAAAATACAGCATTAATTAGACATTCAAGGCTTCAATTTTAAAATCCTACATCAGAATGGTCCTTAATTACCTGAGTGACCCAATGGATATGTAGTGTCTAACCCAGAGTTTGAATGAACCTGGCTTAACAGTAGGAATCCATTTTAGAGTGGCCTGAAGGAGAGTTAAATATGCCTTTAACAGCCTGAATATATGTCAATATAGCTTTACTTTTAAGCCCTTAATTTTAGAATCCTTCATCAGAATGCTCTGATATTACCGAGGAGGGACACACTGGATATGTGATGTCTCCCCCAGACTTGGAATGAAGCTGGCATAACATCAGGATTCTGTTTTAGAGTACCCTGAAACAGAGTAAAATATGCCTTTAAAAGCCTGAAAAAGATTTAAAATACAGCATTAATTAGACATTCAAGGCTTTAATTTTAAAATCCTACATCAGAATGGTCCTTAATTACCTGAGTGACCCAATGGATATGTAGTGTCTAACCTAGAGTTTGAATGAACCTGGCTTAACAGTAGGAATCCATTTTAGAGTGGCCTGAAGGAGAGTTAAATATGCCTTTAACAGCCTGAATATATGTCAATATAGCTTTACTTTTAAGCCCTTAATTTTAAGTCCTTCATCAGAATGCTCTGATATTACCTGAGGGACACACTGGATATGTGATGTCTCCCCCAGACTTGGAATGAAGCTGGCATAACATCAGGATTCCTTTTAGAGTACCCTGAAAAAGAGTAAAATATGCCTTTAAAAGCCTGAAAAAGATTTAAAATACAGCATTAATTAGACATTCAAGGCTTCAATTTTAAAATCCTACATCAGAATGGTCCTTAATTACCTGAGTGACCCAATGGATATGTAGTGTCTAACCCAGAGTTTGAATGAACCTGGCTTAACAGTAGGAATCCATTTTAGAGTGGCCTGAAGGAGAGTTAAATATGCCTTTAACAGCCTGAATATATGTCAATATAGCTTTACTTTTAAGCCCTTAATTTTAGAATCCTTCATCAGAATGCTCTGATATTACCGGAGGGACACACTGGATATGTGATGTCTCCCCCAGACTTGGAATGAAGCTGGCATAACATCAGGATTCCTTTTAGAGTACCCTGAAAAAGAGTAAAATATGCCTTTAAAAGCCTGAAAAAGATTTAAAATACAGCATTAATTAGACATTCAAGGCTTCAATTTTAAAATCCTACATCAGAATGGTCCTTAATTACCTGAGTGACCCAATGGATATGTAGTGTCTAACCCAGAGTTTGAATGAACCTGGCTTAACAGTAGGAATCCATTTTAGAGTGGCCTGAAGGAGAGTTAAATATGCCTTTAACAGCCTGAATATATGTCAATATGGCTTTACTTTTTAAGCCCTTAATTTTAAAGTTGTACATCAGAATGCTCTGATATTACCTGAGTGACACACTGGATATGTGATGTCTCCCCCAGACTTGGAATGAAGCTGGCATAACATCAGGATTCCTTTTTAGAGTACCCTGAAAAAAGAGTAAAATATGCCTTTAAAAGCCTGAAAAAGATTTAAAATACAGCATTAATTAGACATTCAAGGCTTCAATTTTAAAATCCTACATCAGAATGGTCCTTAATTACCTGAGTGACCCAATGGATATGTAGTGTCTAACCCAGAGTTTGAATGAACCTGGCTTAACAGTAGGAATCCATTTTAGAGTGGCCTGAAGGAGAGTTAAATATGCCTTTAACAGCCTGAATATATGTCAATATAGCTTTACTTTTAAGCCCTTAATTTTAGAATCCTTCATCAGAATGCTCTGATATTACCTGAGGACACACTGGATATGTGATGTCTCCCCAGACTTGGAATGAAGCTGGCATAACATCAGGATTCTGTTTTTAGAGTACCCTGAAAAAGAGTAAAATATGCCTTTAAAAGCCTGAAAAAAGATTTAAAATACAGCATTAATTAGACATTCAAGGCTTTAATTTTAAAATCCTACATCAGAATGGTCCTTAATTACCTGAGTGACCCAATGGATATGTAGTGTCTAACCCAGAGTTTGAATGAACCTGGCTTAACAGTAGGAATCCATTTTAGAGTGGCCTGAAGGAGAGTTAAATATGCCTTTAACAGCCTGAATATATGTCAATATAGCTTTACTTTTAAGCCCTTAATTTTAGAATCCTTCATCAGAATGCTCTGATATTACCTGAGGGACACACTGGATATGTGATGTGTCCCCCAGACTTGGAATGAAGCTGGCATAACATCAGGATTCCTTTTTAGAGTACCCTGAAAAAGAGTAAAATATGCCTTTAAAAGCCTGAAAAGATTTAAAATACAGCATTAATTAGACATTCAAGGCTTCAATTTTAAAATCCTACATCAGAATGGTCCTTAATTACCTGAGTGACCCAATGGATATGTAGTGTCTAACCCAGAGTTTGAATGAACCTGGCTTAACAGTAGGAATCCATTTTAGAGTGGCCTGAAGGAGAGTTAAATATGCCTTTAACAGCCTGAATATATGTCAATATAGCTTTACTTTTAAGCCCTTAATTTTAGAATCCTTCATCTGAATGCTCTGATATTACCGGAGGGACACACTGGATATGTGATGTCTCCCCCAGACTTGGAATGAAGCTGGCATAACATCAGGATTCCTTTTAGAGTACCCTGAAAAAGAGTAAAATATGCCTTTAAAAGCCTGAAAAAGATTTAAAATACAGCATTAATTAGACATTCAAGGCTTTTATTTTAAAATCCTACATCAGAATGGTCCTTATTTACCTGAGTGACCCAATGGATATGTAGTGTCTAACCCAGAGTTTGAATGAACCTGGCTTAACAGTAGGAATCCATTTTAGAGTGGCCTGAAGGAGAGTTAAATATGCCTTTAACAGCCTGAATATATGTCAATATAGCTTTACTTTTAAGCCCTTATTTTTAAAGTCGTACATTAGAATGCTCTGATATTACCTGAGTGACACACTGGATATGTGATGTCTCCCCAGACTTGGAATGAAGCTGGCATAACATCAGGATTCCTTTTTAGAGTACCCTGAAAAGAGTAAAATATGCCTTTAAAAGCCTGAAAAAGATTTAAAATACAGCATTAATTAGACATTCAAGGCTTCAATTTTAAAATCCTACATCAGAATGGTCCTTAATTACCTGGGTGACCCAATGGATATGTAGTGTCTAACCCAGAGTTTGAATGAACTTGGCTTAACAGTAGGAATCCATTTTAGAGTGGCCTGAAGGAGAGTTAAATATGCCTTTAACAGCCTGAATATATGTCAATATGGCTTTACTTTTAAGCCCTTAATTTTAAAGTTGTACATCAGAATGCTCTGATATTACCTGAGTGACACACTGGATATGTGATGTCTCCCCCAGACTTGGAATGAAGCTGGCATAACATCAGGATTCTTTTTAGAGTACCCTGAAAAGAGTAAAATATGCCTTTAAAAGCCTGAAAAGATTTAAAATACAGCATTAATTAGACATTCAAGGCTTCAATTTTAAAATCCTACATCAGAATGGTCCTTAATTACCTGAGTGACCCAATGGATATGTAGTGTCTAACCCAGAGTTTGAATGAACCTGGCTTAACAGTAGGAATCCATTTTAGAGTGGCCTGAAGGAGAGTTAAATATGCCTTTAACAGCCTGAATATATGTCAATATAGCTTTACTTTTAAGCCCTTAATTTTAGAATCCTTCATCAGAATGCTCTGATGTTACCGGAGGGACACACGGATATGTGATGTCTCCCCCAGACTTGGAATGAAGCTGGCATAACATCAGGATTCTGTTTAGAGTACCCTGAAACAGAGTAAAATATGCCTTTAAAAGCCTGAAAGAGATTTAAAATACAGCATTAATTAGACATTCAAGGCTTTAATTTTAAAATCCTACATCAGAATGGTCCTTAATTACCTGAGTGACCCAATGGATATGTAGTGTCTAACCTAGAGTTTGAATGAACCTGGCTTAACAGTAGGAATCCATTTTAGAGTGGCCTGAAGGAGAGTTAAATATGCCTTTTAACAGCCTGAATATATGTCAATATAGCTTTACTTTTAAGCCCTTAATTTTAGAATCCTTCATCAGAATGCTCTGATATTACCGAGGGACACACTGGATATGTGATGTCTCCCCAGACTTGGAATGAAGCTGGCATAACATCAGGATTCCTTTTTAGAGTACCCTGAAAAGAGTAAAATATGCCTTTAAAAGCCTGAAAAGATTTAAAATACAGCATTAATTAGACATTCAAGGCTTCAATTTTAAAAATCCTACATCAGAATGGTCCTTAATTACCTGAGTGACCCAATGGATATGTAGTGTCTAACCCAGAGTTTGAATGAACCTGGCTTAACAGTAGGAATCCATTTTAGAGTGGCCTGAAGGAGAGTTAAATATGCCTTTAACAGCCTGAATATATGTCAATATAGCTTTACTTTTTAAGCCCTTAATTTTAGAATCCTTCATCAGAATGCTCTGATATTACCGAGGGACACACTGATATGTGATGTCTCCCCCAGACTTGGAATGAAGCTGGCATAACATCAGGATTCCTTTTTAGAGTACCCTGAAAAAGAGTAAAATATGCCTTTAAAAGCCTGAAAAAGATTTAAAATACAGCATTAATTAGACATTCAAGGCTTCAATTTTAAAATCCTACATCAGAATGGTCCTTAATTACCTGGGTGACCCAATGGATATGTAGTGTCTAACCCAGAGTTTGAATGAACTTGGCTTAACAGTAGGAATCCATTTTAGAGTGGCCTGAAGGAGAGTTAAATATGCCTTTAACAGCCTGAATATATGTCAATATGGCTTTACTTTTAAGCCCTTAATTTTAAAGTTGTACATCAGAATGCTCTGATATTACCTGAGTGACACACTGATATGTGATGTCTCCCCCAGACTTGGAATGAAGCTGGCATAACATCAGGATTCCTTTTAGAGTACCCTGAAAAAAGAGTAAAATATGCCTTTAAAAGCCTGAAAAAGATTTAAAATACAGCATTAATTAGACATTCAAGGCTTCAATTTTAAAATCCTACATCAGAATGGTCCTTAATTACCTGAGTGACCCAATGGATATGTAGTGTCTAACCCAGAGTTTGAATGAACCTGGCTTAACAGTAGGAATCCATTTTAGAGTGGCCTGAAGGAGAGTTAAATATGCCTTTAACAGCCTGAATATATGTCAATATAGCTTTACTTTTAAGCCCTTAATTTTAGAATCCTTCATCAGAATGCTCTGATGTTACCGGAGGGACACACGGATATGTGATGTCTCCCCCAGACTTGGAATGAAGCTGGCATAACATCAGGATTCTGTTTTAGAGTACCCTGAAACAGAGTAAAAATATGCCTTTAAAAGCCTGAAAGAGATTTAAAATACAGCATTAATAAGACATTCATGGCTTTAATTTAAAATCCTACATCAGAATGGTCCTTAATTACCTGAGTGACCCAATGGATATGTAGTGTCAACCTAGAGTTTGAAAGAAC
>JAEKDQ010000281.1:0-25000 GCA_026937815.1 Etheostoma perlongum | reverse complement strand
ATTACATATCCAACCTTCAGTATCAAGATGAAGCAGCCTGCACTCTGGAATTCATTCAGAGGTAAAACCCCTTCAGTCCTTGTATTCATTATATGGATATATACAATTAAATTATTGTGTCAGTATTTTTTTGCATACAATGGTATCAGTACTGTACACATTTCATTCATGTCCATTCTATTTGTGAAGAAAGATAAAAAACAATTCATTGCGTTTAATTTAATGTACACAAAACAGTATGTTGCTGCAACCCCAGTCTGGTCTTGTACAATTTTGATTTCAGGCGCTTCATTGGTATAAACCCAGAGAGAGGGACAAAGGCCAAAAGGGGCAAGGTTGTCTAAAGAATAAAGGTGTGATCGCCCAGAAGAAGACTTCTGCAGTCAATACACACGTCACCATGCTACTGAAAAATCTCCTTGACTTTGAATGGAACTTCATATAGATCGGTGAGCTCTTTAATCTCACTCTCTTTGTTTTGACAGTCTGGCAGTGCCACATTAAGCCACAAGAGAACTGGTATTATTAACTTTATCAGCATAAGCTTGTATACTGTACATGCCTGATATATGTATAGTTTATTATAAGCCTAACTCACAGGACTATTTTATGAGGTAAAAACACAAGCCTACCTCACCGGACTATTTTAAGAGGTAAAAACACAAGCTTACCTCACCGGACTATTTTAAGAGGTAAAAACACAAGCTTACCTCACCGGACTATTTTATGAGGTAAAAACACAAGCTTACCTCACCGGACTATTTTATGAGGTAAGAACACAAGCCTACCTCACCGGACTATTTTATGAGGTAAGAACACAAGCCTACCTCACCGGACTATTTTATGAGGTAAAAACACAAGCCTAACTCACAGGACTATTTTATGAGGTAAAAACACAAGCCTACCTCACCGGACTATTTTAAGAGGTAAGAACACAAGCCTACCTCACCGGACTATTTTATGAGGTAAGAACACAAGCCTACCTCACCGGACTATTTTATGAGGTAAGAACACAAGCCTACCTCACAGGACTATTTTATGAGGTAAGAACACAAGCCTACCTCACAGGACTATTTTAAGAGATAAAAACACAAGCTTACCTCACAGGACTATTTTAAGAGATAAAAACACAAGCCTACCTCACCGGACTATTTTAAGAGATAAAAACACAAGCCTACCTCACCGGACTATTTTACGAGATAAAAACACAAGCCTACCTCACCGGACTATTTTAAGAGGTAAAAACACAAGCCTACCTCACAGGACTATTTTAAGAGGTAAAAACACAAGCCTACCTCACAGGACTATTTTAAGAGGTAAAAACACAAGCCTACCTCACAGGACTATTTTATGAGGTAAAAACACAAGCCTACCTCACAGGACTATTTTATGAGGTAAAAACACAAGCCTACCTCACCGGACTATTTTAAGAGGTAAAAACACAAGCCTACCTCACAGGACTATTTTAAGAGGTAAAAACACAAGCCTAACTCACAGGACTATTTTAAGAGGTTTCACAGGACTATTTTATGAGGTAAAAACACAAGCCTACCTCACAGGACTATTTTATGAGGTAAAAACACAAGCCTACCTCACCGGACTATTTTAAGAGGTAAAAACACAAGCCTACCTCACAGGACTATTTTATGAGGTAAAAACACAAGCCTACCTCACCGGACTATTTTAAGAGGTAAAAACACAAGCCAACCTCACAGGACTATTTTAAGAGATAAAAACACAAGCTTACCTCACAGGACTATTTTAAGAAGTAACCTGCAAATCTAGCTTGCAGTGGCACAGGTGCCTGCCTTACAGTTTTATCCCTAAATGATGCATATTATTGATGCATATTGTCCAAATGTTCTACTGTACTAGTTTCAAAATGGCCTTAATTGTTTTCCAAATGTTGCCAATTCTGCTTATGTTCAGAATGTTATTATTATTATGAAAGTGTATTACATTGCATATGTGTTACATACTGTATGTACATTTTTAGTTGACTTTCGAGGAAATTTTATTCTAACTCTAAGTTTATTATCATAGTCTAAAGCAGACACTACTAGGCTGTTTGTTTGCCACTAGAAATCTCTTTTCACCATTGTCCAAAAGGGTTTATTTTCTTTTCTTTTTTGAAAGTAGCAGTATTCATGTTGACATTGACATTTCTCTTTGAAATAAAGATATTTGATTTTTAAGTTTTTCTTGATTATTTTACATAATAGTCACAATAATGCACATCTTAACCAATTGTACAAAGCCCTAAGAATAATGAAGTACATTGCAATTAATATTAATTGCAGTGAAGGAAACTGCAATTTAGTTCAACAGAATATTATTGTAATTTCCAAATAATAATGTTTTTTTTTACTGTATTAGACTGTGAAATCATTTAACAGTGGGAATACAGAAATATACTGAATTTGTAGTTTGCAGACTACTACTGTAAAGTCAATTTACAGTATGGATAACGTAAAATAACAGTATATTGCTGGCGTCCTTGATGCCAGCTCTTTACTGTAAATTATAGAAATACAGAAACATACCGTTTTTCTGGTTTACAGACAACTATCGTGAAGTCATTTTACGTATGAATACCGTAAAAATAAGGGTAACCTGCTGGCGTCCCTGCTGCCAGCTCTTTACTGTTATTTTACAGGGAAATTATTTACAGTGTGTTGCATTTTTCTCTTTTCTTACCAGTTTGTAGTTTTTCTTAGTGAATTCTTAATCCTCAACTATACATAGTTTAATACTAAAGCCTTGACTTGATGCACATTGACGTCTTACTGGTGTGTTCGCACAGATTAAATCAAATACTGTAAAACAGAATTATTTTTAACACAGCTGGCAAAAGTGTTCCAGCAAAACAGACACGTTTGTGACAGAAGAGATGGCCGTCCAATCTCTACCATCAGCTGTTGAGCGGCTAAGAATGATGACAAAACGACATAGTTACAATGGCCATGTAAAGCTTAATGTTTCAGAAAAGCACTTAAAACCCTGGCCAGGGGGTATAATGTAAGCTTTGGGATGGATAGATATTCTAGTTGAATATGACAAGCGTTGCTTCATATACAGCCCGCCCACATTATTGCACTTCAACTGAGAGGGCGCCATATTTCATTTTGAGCACGTTCTGTCAAATGTTTGCATTAATAACAATCAAGGCTCATCCGTGACCCTGCAGAGCCAGCGGGAGCGGCGGGCGGGAAATGAGAACGCCAACAATAGCACTTATAAACAGGAGGAAAGCCGTTGCACAATCACCACAGTGTGTTTCTCCGTATGTGTGTGTGTGGGTGTGGAGGTGGAATTGCAATTATCAAGACAGGTATAGCATCTTGTATGTGTGCGTGTCTGCGTGCGTGCATGTGTGCGTGCGTGCGTGTGTGTGTGTGGCGGAGGGAATATCAGGAAAGTCTCTCTCTGGACTGACAGCTTGGCTAATGGCATTCCTCCTCTCTTTATTCCCCACTCCATCAACACCCTTGCCTCATTACTATGAGTCACACTGCAGCCCAACACACACAAACATACACACACAAACATACACACACACACACACACACACACATACACACACACACACACACATACTTACTTTACAATATCTTTATAGCTGGTTTGCACTCTGTGAGATTATTACAGAGTCCCTCTGTAGTGGTGGTGGACGGATCGAACAAACCCAGGACTTTGGACTTAGACTCACACTCTCTTTATTAATCCTTTTGGGATGACTCCCAGCATCCGTTTTAGCAAGAATGCAGTATAGAAGACAAAATGATATAACAGTAATCACAGTAATAATAATAATAATAATAATAATAATAATAATAAGGAGACCAGGGTTCATGCCATTTTGATGATGCATGATGTCTGTGACGTCACGTTATGTCCTCATTTTAGAAGTTTTACGTGACCCCATGTCAGTCACAACTTTTGAAGATCATTTTTCTTGTCTTATTGTGGTAGTCTGTTTTCCTGTCTTTATTTCTTAGCCTGGTTACTGTCATGTCTTGTGATTATGGTATGGTATTTATTTTTGCATATGTTCTGTTTCCTGTTTTATTTTGAAGTCTGGCTTTCTGTCTCGTCTTGTCTTTAGTGTTACTTCCCTTGATTACCTGATGTGTTCTACCTGTTCCCAGCCCTCTTGTCACCTGCCTCTTGTTACCTATACCCTCTGGATTTAGTCTTTGTGCATCCCTTGTCCTGTGTCAGATCACTGTAGTGTCCCCCCATGTCGGTTCATGTCTGGTTCCTTGCTTCCCGGATTTTTTTTTGGTCTCTATTTCTTGTTTGTTGTGCTTTTATTTTTGGATTCCCTCTTCTTGTTTTATGGGACTGATTGGTGGGATGTCTGTGGACAAAGTCCACTCGGAGATCGACTGGTAAGAGATAATGAGGTGTAACCAAATATCAGCTGATTTAAATATCTCACGTTACTTATTGTGTCAACAGTTATCTTCATTTAATATTGTCTGTGGTGTTCTCTTTAGCAAGATGGAAATGTTTCTTCCTGAGACCTGAGACTTCCTTGCCTTGCCTTGCCTTGCCTCGCCTATTGAGCAGAGGCACCGTCGCCACATCTGGAGTTTAGCACCCCCCAAGACCATTGGGATTGGTTTAAAGATACAACCCCGGATAATTTTTTATCGTGTGTGTGTGTGTGTGTGTGTGGAGGGGGGTGTACCCAGATGTAACTCCACAGCTCTGTGGAGGTGGATCTGGTGATGCGAGACTATACTTTCCCCTGTCTAAATACATTTAAAAAAAATATTCTGACCATGATCAGAAGAACAAGATAAATGTGTCCGTGTACATGATTAATAGATTAAATGATGTGAACATTTCACAAACTGCCGTGAGACTGGGTTGTTGAGTAGGAAACCTTAAGTCAAATGAGATGATCTGGTTAACCAAAGCTAAAGGAAGTAACGCTCCCACTCCAATCTAACTCCCTACAAATCCTGAGCATGACCTATAATTTTAACTGCATCATGTTGAAAGTGCCTCTCACTCCGTTAAATTCCTACTACTGAATTATTGAACCTCAACCATTCAGAGGCAGTCATTTATGTTTTATTCCTCCACATAAGAGATATGAGTGCGAGCACATTCAGCTGTGTTGTAACACAGCCAAATGTAAGCAAGCCCTGGCTTATAAGATTCTGCTTGGTGTGGTATGAGGGGGTGGACCTGGATCAATCTGAGCAGTGTAGGCCAGATCTAAAGCATCGTTCATTACAGGTCCGGCCTCAATCTCGAAACCAATTAAGTCCCCATTTCATGTGGTCTTACATGCAATGCATACTGGCTGCTGGTCACCTACCTCCCCCCCACCCCCCACCCCCTTAGCTAGCTGAACTGGATTATTTAAGGTAAACTGATGAGTGATTGGCGAAAACAAGGCTGAGGCCAACATCATGTGTCCAAACAAACATGGCCGCTTGGAGATTTGTGACAAAAAGGCACATCTGGCTCGCATCCTTTTAAAATGGGCCAATAACTAATACTTAAACTAAACTTAATGCAATGCAATAGTAAAACGTATAGAGTGCCGGTGTGGGCACATTTTTGTGGGTGGACATTTTAGAGGTGTCATACATTTTGAAAAATTTTCATCTGGGGCCTCAGGTGCAGCAGCAAGCCATTGATAATGGCTTGTTTTTTTTCCTGTCAGTATTAAGGCAAAATGACTCAAGGACAACCTACCAGCCACGTTGGCCACATCTGTGGTGCTGACGTTGGGAGTGTTTGGGCTCACTTGGAAGGTCACAGCGGGGCCCACCACCCTGTAAAACACACACAAACACAGCAGTTTTACAGAGACATGCTGGCATCCTCCTTTCCACAGTGGAGAGGTGTTTTTCAGACGGAGGGAGAAAAAAGAGTTGTGCTCATTAAAGCTCAGCCATACGTGGTGCATGAAAAAAAGCTTTAACCTGTGGCGGTCCTTTAGGCTGTTGCAATTCCCATCACCACTGCAAGATAACCTCTTGGATCTCAAAGTAATGCGCCTGGCGGCATTTAAGCATGCGGGGAAATGATGACAGGGGGGTCGGGGATGAAGGATTTTGGTCATCAACAAGAGGACACTCTCATACGTGATTCTCTGGTGAGTGAACGCATTTCTAGCAGCCCAGTTTATAATACATTTACATTTTGATTCGACGTATGGTGATTGCAAAGCATGTAGATATGATGGATGTAAATTGAGGGTGACAGAAAGTGGGGTGGTGAGAAAAGGCAAAAAGAGAACCAAACATGGGCAGGAAAAGGACAGAAAGACATCTGCATTGTTTTTAGGTGCATGTTTACCCCAGTTCATCCAACATTCACGCCAATAAAGCCACTTGAATTGAAAGACTGAGGGAGCGACAGGGACAAGCTGGGTGGTCAGAGGCAGAGCGGGGGTCTCCCCATGTGATTAACCTTTGGTTTTTCCTGCTGTAATTCAGACTAAAGGCCCGGCAGGAAGATATATCACTGGGTTCCCCTCCAGGACGTATTGTGCTCTGCTATAGGACGTGACTGCTACTGTAACAACGCTGTTATAAAATATGGTGACATCATTAATGAAGCAGGTCCAATGCTAAAGCAGCTGGCAGAGACACCAACGTACAACGTTTTCATGGATTCAGAAAAGTGGTTGTCGTTTCAGGTTGATGGATTTAAATTGTTGCACATTTGTTTTTGTTTTTTTACATGAGTTTTTTGGCATTCTGTGGGTCTGCCTCTCCAAAAACATGACACAACAGACTAACTGTCATGTTTTAAACATTCAAATGAAGTCAAATAAGCAGCACAAGAATAAAGACAAATAAAGAAAATCATACTAAACCACTAAACCACTCTATCTTTTGTACAGAGTCTACCTTTTACCTAGTATATTATAGTGTATATACAGTGAGGAAAATAAGTTTTGAACACCCTGCTATTTTGCAAGTTCTCCCACTTAGAAATCATGGAGGGGTCTGAAATTGTCATCGTAGGTGCATGTCCACTGTGACAGACAAAATAAAAAAAAAAAATATCCAGAAATCACTATTTATTTGTATGATACAGCTGCAAATAAGTATTTGAACACCTGAGAAAATCAATGTTAATATTTGGTACAGTAGCCTTTGTTTGCAATTCCAGAGGTCAAACGTTTCCTGTAGTTTTTCACCAGGTTTGACACACTGCAGAAGGGATTTTGGCCCACTCCTCCACACAGATCTTCTCTAGATCAGTCAGGTTTCTGGGCTGTTGTTGAGAAGCATGGAGTTTGAGCTCCCTCCAAAGATTCTCTATTAGGTTTAGGTCTGGAGACTGGCCAGGCCATGCCAGAACCTTGGTATGCTTCTTCCAGAGCCACTCCTTGGTTCTCCTGGCTGTGTGCTTCGGGTCATTGTCATGTTCGAAGACCCAGCCTTGACCCATCTTCAATGTTCTAACTGAGGGAAGGAGGTTGTTCCCCAAAATCTCGCAATACATGGCCCCGGTCCTCCTCTCCTTAATACAGTGCAGTCGCCGTGTCCCATGTGCAGAAAAACACCCCCAAAGCATGATGCTACCACCCCCATGCTTCACAGTAGGGATGGTGTTCTTGGGATGGTACTCATCATTCTTCTTCCTCCAAACACGGTTAGTGGAATTATGACCAAAAAGTTCTATTTTGGTCTCATCTGACCACATGACTTTCTCCCATGACTCCTCTGGATCATCCAAATGGTTATTGGCAAACTTAAGATGGGCCTTGACATGTGCTGGTTTAAGCAGGGGAACCTTCCGTGCCATGCATGATTTCAAACCATGACGTCTTAGTGTATTACCAACAGTAACCTTGGAAACGGTGGTCCCAGCTCTTTTCAGGTCATTGACCAGCTCCTCCCGTGTAGTTCTTGGCTGATTTCTCACCTTTCTTAGGATCATTGAGACCCCACGAGGTGAGATCTTGTGAGATTTTGTCTCTAGTGTCTTTGGACAGCTCTTTGGTCTTGGCCATGTTAGTAGTTGGATTCTTACTGATTGTATGGGGTGTACAGGTGTCTTTATGCAGCTAACGACCTCAAACAGGTGCATCTAATTTAGGATAATGATTAGAGTGGAGGTGGACATTTTGAAGGCAGACTAACAGGTCTTTGAGGGTCAGAATTCTAGCTGATAGACAGGTGTTCAAATACTTATTTGCAGCTGTATCATACAAATAAATAGTTAAAAAATCATACATTGTGATTTCTGGAAGTATTTTTTTTAGAATATGTCTCTCACAGTGAACATGCACCTACGATGACAATTTCAGACCCCTCCATGATTTCTAAGTGGGAGAACCTGCAAAATAGCAGCGTGTTCAAATACTTATTTTCCTCGCTGTGTGTGTGTGTGTGTGTGTGTGTATATATATATATATATATATATATATATATTATACTGTTACTTTTTAAAAATATGCATTCAAATTTAATCTGAAATGAGAAACATTACAACTGAGAAAAAAACAAATAAATATTTCTCTGTTTGTAGGGCTGGGCAATATGACGATATAAAAATGTAAATCATAGACATTGTTCTATATCTTTATCGCAAATTTGAAAACTGCGTTACAGCAATAGTAATATAGGTGTATATATATAAAAAAGACTTTTCCATTAGAGTCTTTGACTCTAATGGAAAAGCAAGGAAGGGATAGAGGGACCCTGCCCGGAGGAAGCCCGGGGCCCCTGTCTGGAGCCAGGCCCAGACGGAGGGCTCGTGAGCGAGCGTCTGGTGGCCGGGTTTGCCACGGAGCCCGGTCGGGCACAGCCCGAAGAAGCAACGTGGCACTTCTCCCTCCAGCCCATGGGCCCACCACCTGTGGGAGGATCCAAAGGGGTCGGGTGCGCTGTTATATGGGTGGCAGCGAAGGTCAAGGGCTTCGACGGACCAGACCCGGGCGGCAGAGGCTGGCTCTGGGGACGTGGAACGTCACCTCTCTGTGGGGGAAGGAGCCGGAACTTGTGCGGGAGGTGGAGCGCTACCAGTTAGATCTGGTGGGGCTTACCTCTACGCACAGTCTCGGTTCTGGAACCGTACTCCTGGATAGGGGTTGGACTCTGTCCTACTCCGGAGTTGCCCATGGTGTGAGGCGCCGGGCGGGTGTGGGGATACTCACAAGCCCCTGGCTGAGCGCCGCTGTGTTGGAGTTTACCCCGGTGGGCCGAGGGTCGCCTCCCTCGCCTGCGGGTGATGGGGGGAAAACTCTGACTGTTGTTTGTGCATATGCACCAAACAAGAGTTCGGAGTATTCGGCCTTCTTGGAGACCTTGAATGGAGTCCTGTATGGGGCTCCAGTAGGGGACTCCATAGTTCTGCTGGGGGGACTTCAATGCACACGTGGGCAATGATGGAGATACTTGGAGAGGCGTGATTGGGAGGAACGGCCTCCCTGATCTGAACCAGAATGGTTGTTTGTTGTTGGACTTCTGTGCTAGTCATGGATTGTCCATAACAAACACCATGTTCAAACATAGGGATGCTCATAAGTGTACGTGGTACCAGAGCACCCTAGGCCAAAGGTCAATGATCGATTTTATAATCGTTTCATCTGATCTGAGGCCGTATGTTTTGGACACTCGGGTGAAGAGAGGGGCAGAGCTGTCAACTGATCACCATCTGGTGGTGAGTTGGGTCAGGGGATGGGGGAGGACTCTGGACAGACCTGGTAAGCCCAAACGGGTAGTGCGGGTAAACTGGGAACGTCTGGAGGAGGCCCCTGTCCGACGGACTTTCAACTCACACCTCTGGCGGAGCTTTTCGGGCATCCCTGTGGAGGCTGGGGGCATTGAACCTGAGTGGACAATGTTCAAAGTCTCCATTGCTAAAGCTGGCGGCGAGCTGTGGTCTTAGGGTTTTAGGTGCCTCAAGGGGCGGTAACCCACGAACACCCTGGTGGACACCGGTGGTCAGGGAAGCCGTCCGACTGAAGAAGGAGTCTTTCCGGGATATGTTATCCCGGAGGACTCCGGAGGCAGTTGCAAGGTACCGACAGGCCCGAAGGCTGCAGCCTCTGCCGTGACAGAGGCAAAGCAGCGGGTGTGGGAGAAGTTCGGGGAAGACATGGAGAAGGACTTTCGGTCGGCACCAAGGTGCTTCTGGAAAATCGTTCGCCACCTCAGGAGGGGGAAGCGAGGAACCATCCAAGCTGTTTACAGTAAGGATGGGACGTTGTTGACCTCAACTGGGGAGGTAATAGAGCGGTGGAAGGAGCACTTTGAGGAACTCCTAAATCCAGCTGACACGCCCTCTGTGGTAGAGGCAGAGCTGGAGGATGATGGGGGATTGTCGTCAATTTCCCTGGTGGAAGTCGCTGAGGTAGTCAAACAACTCCACAGCGGCAAAGCCCCAGGGATTGATGAGATCCGTCCAGAAATGCTGAAGGCTCTGGGTGTGGAGGGGATGTCTTGGTTGACACGCCTCTTCAACATTGCGTGGAAGTCTGGGACGGTGCCTAAGGAGTGGCAGACCGGGGTGGTGGTTCCCCTCTTCAAAAAGGGGGACCAGAGGGTGTGTGCCAATTACAGGGGTATCACACTTCTCAGCCTCCCTGGTAAAGTCTACTCCAAGGTGCTGGAAAGGAGGGTTCGGCCGATAGTCGAACCTCGGATTGAAGAGGAACAATGCGGATTCCGTCCTGGCCGTGGAACAACGGATCAGATCTTCACTCTCGCAAGGATCTTGGAGGGGGCCTGGGAGTATGCCCAACCAGTCTACATGTGTTTTGTGGATCTGGAGAAGGCGTATGACCGGGTCCCCCGGGAGAAATTGTGGGAGGTGCTGCGGGAGTATGGGGTGAGGGGGTCCCTTCTCAGGGCCATCCAATCTCTGTATGACCAAAGCGAGAGCTGTGTCCGGGTTCTCGGCAGTAAGTCGGACTCGTTCCAGGTGAGGGTTGGCCTCCGCCAGGGCTGCGCTTTGTCACCAATCCTGTTTGTAATATTTATGGACAGGATATCGAGGCGTAGTCGGGGCGGGGAGGGGTTGCAGTTCGGTGGGCTCGGGATCTCATCGCTGCTTTTTGCAGATGATGTGGTCCTGATGGCATCATCGGTCTGTGACCTTCAGCACTCACTGGATCGGTTCGCCGCCGAGTGTGAAGCGGCTGGGATGAGGATCAGCAGGAAACCGATGGAGTGCTTTCTTCAGGTGGGGAGTGAGTCCTTACCCCAAGTGAAGGAGTTTAAGTACCTTGGGGTCTTGTTCGCGAGTGAGGGGACCATGGAGCGTGAGATTGGTCGGAGAATCGGAGCAGCCGGTGCGGTATTACATTCTGTGTATCGCACCGTTGTGACGAAAAGAGAGCTGAGCCAGAAGGCAAAGCTCTCCGTCACCCATTGGTTTGTGGAGATCAGAAATGAGTCGTCGAGTTTGCGTTTATGGGCGCAGCCATCGTGGTTGCGGATGTGACGATTTTAGAGGAGAGGGCGGAGTGAGAGAGGAGCCACAGACCGGTGGGCGGGATCTACAGTCTATGGGCGGGATCTGACTGACGTTAGCTGAGAGCTAGCACCGCTGCTCTACCGTTACGTTAGCTACCACTTTCACTGCCAATGTGGATGCAACTGCTGCTGAATAATTCAAGGTAAGATTTAGCTTCACTAACGCTAGGTTTTAACTATATCTTTGTCCCATATAGTCTATGGTTATATAACATATAAGAGTCACATTGCAAAGTAAATGTGTCTGAAGTTACCATGTAAATTGTCTGTAACGTTAGCTTGCCACTTAGCTAGCTATGGGTTAAACATGCTAACGTTAATTTTCTGCAAATCGAAGTTTACTTCTCGTAGTATTAACGTAGTGTCAGCGAAATGCAAAACGGCGATTGTCAATGCTTATCATTATGTAACGCTATTAGCACATGTATAACCAAGTTTCTTATAACGTTTGGCTAACTGTAATAACCATAATGATCCGATAATGTGCTACTGTTTCCCCTTTCAGTCTATAGTTGGGGCATTTAACCTTGACATGCTGTTAAGACCTAATGTTAGCAGAAATAAGCTCATTTAACTTACAGTTACACTAAAGAACAATGGACTGTTGATTCATGTGTATTGTATTCTCCTGGATAATTAATCAAGTACAGTTACATGCTAGTGTGCATAGATATTTAACTATGAGGGGCTCAAATGGAAATTGATGATTCTTTCATTCTTTCAGAAATAAGAGTGCTAGATGTCAAGGGCGGTAACCTCGCAGGAATGAACGAGAACCTGCAGCACCTCCACCTGCAGTATCCAGGCATGATAGCACAAGTGCTATAAGCTTTATATGTTAAGCTGTATTTTTATATTGTGATTTGTAATGTCAACCATTTCTACTGTAATTAACAGTGTGACACTAGAGATTCAACAACCTCTTTATTATGCAGACATGTCTTGTGACAGTTAAGTTTGCCTTTACCTTAACCCACAGCAGTGTTTTTATGTGTGGAATTTACACTTGTAAAAGGTGAACTACATTATTTAATTCATACATTTTTAAAAATCTTAAGTGTTTGGTGTATGTATTTTTAAGTTAGTGCCCATTTCAATGTGAAATAAAGGTCCTTCTAAAGCTACATTTGTTGTTTTTCTGAAGTAACTATAATAGGAACATCCAGCATTGTAGTCATACAAGAAGACTTTGGAAATTTCATAGAATTTGTAATTGATTAAAAGTGTCTTTCTATTTTGGCTTTAATACACATAAATATAAACGTTTTGCACTAGGTGCTGTTTAATCTGTGCAGGGCTATTGTAAAATCATAACTTATGATCACAAATTGCTAAGGAGAATTAAACAACTTATTTAATTACCGTAACTGTAATGATTAAATCAAATGTATTAGGTACATTTGATTTAATCATTACAGTTAGACATGTATGTAAACTAAAAACCATACAAGGATATGCAATGTCAATATTTAATTCTAACAGTACATAAATACATAAAATATACAAGACCCTTTATGTGAAATTACCAAAAATACTTTCACCTGGGAAAGTGGTGACTGCTAGAGCATTTTCATTATTTTATTCCAGTTAATATTTATAAAATAGTTTTAATCCACTACTTAATGTTACTACGATCACCTATCAAACTACAGCAGAAACTAAGTCAACCACAAGAAGTTGAACCTCTAAATACCAAGTGCTAAAAGTTTGTCCGTCTTTTTCAGCAGAAGAAGCTGAACCAAAAATTATTTTCTGGCATCATTATAATCAGAACACATTTAAGAACTTTGGATGTGGTCAACGCAGTCTGTTTTCCACATCCAGATGAAATGGCACCAAATACACCGCTCTATAGACCAGGTCTTCCTTCTGTAGGCTCTGGTCATTCAGTTTTCAGTGTGGATACCTTTGTAGTTACAGTAAAAGACAAACATGTAGTTAAGGCATGGTAGATCACAATTAATTATATTAATATATGAGCTAATATATGAGACACACTAAATAATGCATTTAAATTAATAATACCTGCTTGTCTCTGAAAAACTGATCTTCCTCAAAGTGGGAACTGCAGACGGGACTTTTCGTGCTTCCATATGCTGGTCTCTCTCTCCTCATGTTCACCAACCGTTGCTTCAGCCTGGCATCATCAAAAGGAAGTCTGTTTGGAAAGAAATTCATGTTTCATACATCCCGAAGGTGTATATACTATCAATTTACACTAACAAGGCACCACATCTGCTGTATGCATCTGTAATGCAAATGATTTAAATGTATATTTAATAGATTAATATAATGTAATACCCCAATGTAACTTTACAATAATGTCTAATTGTTTCATGTGCGCCATTTTATCGCTAACAATCTGACCCACTCCCCCGCCCGGAGACCTCCAAGTCAACGCGCTCCCCCGCAGCTGTGTCCGTGTGGTGATGGTGATGCTGTGTGGGTGCTGCCGCGGCGAGGGTGACGGGGTATATGCCCGGTAACCTCTCGCCCAGAAAGATATGCAACCCCGACTGGGGTGAGGTGTGCCGGGCTCGCCCTGGCCGTCCTTTTGCACCTCCGGGTAACGCGTTGCCCAAACTTTCGGGATATATTTGAGTCAAAAAGCAGGTCTACGTTTGGCGTACAAATCCGCCACACGAAACTCAGATGTGAGGGGTTATTTCTAAATCACACGCTGTCCCAAAACAACCTTACCCCGTGCTAATAGGGTTTATGAATTTGCAATATAACGTTAGCTACATCAGGCTTTGATTTTAAGCTAACGTTACCATTACATGCTTGCATCGATTAGCACTAATACCACCTATTACAGATCACAGGAGAGATCGGTACATATACTGTAATCGACTGTAACATTAAATATATTTTAATACGTTTATACATAGACTGTATGCGTTTATACGGTCTAAATAGCATTATTAGTTAGCCCGCTAGCTTGCTTAGCAAGGTGCAATCTAGTAGCTAGCTAACTGATATTAATTGAGATGCTAACGTTGGCTAACGAAAAACTGTGTTAAAACTAAATATAATTTTACTTACCAGAAAAACTGAACTGCCGATTCCTTTGAGTGTCTTGCCGTGCAACCGACCGCTAAACAAGACAATATTATCCGACCAAAGTGTCAAAGTCACTGCGATGAAACGTAGGCAACCCCGTGCCATGGACAAGCTTTGATTGACAGGCCGTGAACTGTCAATCACACCATAGCCACGCCCCAAACAACCCCGGCTTTATCGCCAATTTTAAAATCAACGAGACCGTATATTAAAAATGAACATCATTCTGTGTTGCAGAATACTTAAAACTAGCGATCGAGACCACTAACTCATTATGAAGATGTTTACTGAGGTAATAAATCAAGTGAGAAGTGGCTCATTTCTCCATAGACTTCTATAGAAACCAACTTCTTTTGCAACCACGCGTGTCGCCCTCTGCAGGAATTCAGATAGAATGCAGGTTTAAGTTACTTCCGCATTTGCTTCACTTTGCTGAACCGGATGCTCTGTCCATTAATTTTAACGGTCTATGGTCGAAAGGAGCCAGTTGAGGTGGTTCGGGCATCTGGTAAGGATGCCTCCTGGGCGCCTCCCTAGGGAGGTGTTCCAGGCACGTCCAGCTGGGAGGAGGCCTCGGGGAAGACTCAGGACTAGGTGGAGAGATTATATCTCCAACCTGGCCTGGGAACGCCTCGGGATCCCCCAGTCGGAGCTGGTTGATGTGGCTCGGGAAAGGGAAGTTTGGGGTCCCTTACTGGAGCTGCTGCCCCCGCGACCCGACTCCGGATAAGCGGATGAAGATGGATGGATGGATGGATGGATATATAAAAATAATTATTTTGACGATGCTTTATGTTCTGATCCTTTCACATTGTATTCATTTTGTAATACAACAGGACAGAAGATTAATTAACTAATATGGTCTACAAACTCCATGTCATTTTTCTATAGAGCGCGTCTCACCAGCCGTCCACATGTTGTTTTTCAAACCGTTAGATTAACGGCCTTTATTTGACATTCCCAGCTTTGCATTTTTTTTAATATTACTGTTTGTTTTCAAGTGGGTTTATTGGACCTTGAGGTCGATGTATCAAAGAAAAACACAAAGAGCAGCTGACATTCACTTTGTGCAGTAGTAATGGAGTACTAATGTTGGAACATATAAGGTGCAATAACAAACTAATCAGACCGGGTCAAATGAATGATTCCCAGAGGGGAACGTGGTGGAGCTAAGTGCTTGTATTAGAAAATAAATAAGAAAAACATCTCTCTTTCCTGTCTCTCTTGCTATGAATTTCAGGACATGCTGTCATGCTCTATGCTGCGCATGCAGTATTCCACATCATCTTTCCCACGTTTAAACAAACTGAGCAGCCAAAGAAACATAAAATTCAAAAAGATAGTTGGCTCAAGGTATTAGGCCAAACATATTCCTCAAATCTGTGAAGGGATTTATCAGTGGGTGCAGGTGGAGTCTCTGTGTGTGATGAGGGAATATCACTCATGTTGAGTTGATAACATATCCATGTGTCTGCCTCTGCCACCCAGGGCAGCTCCGGCACAAAGGCATCCCCTCGACTTCAAACCTCGTAAATAACCTCGGCACTCGCCGTCCCAAAGAAGCAAAGGGTGCTTTCTACATCTCCGCGTGTCTGTAGTCACATGTTGGAACTTGAGGCCTTCAGGTTCAGAAGCCAGCAATATGTTGTTCACCCATAAACCCAAACTAAAAGTGCATATCAAAAATGTATTTTTTTTTGTTATGATGATCAAAAAATGCATCCCTGTTGTCGCGCAAACCTTGGTATTTGTGTCATTAGCTCATAAAAAAAACATTCATGTGGTTTAAAATGCATTTCCGTTAAGCTGTAACTGAAAGCAACTTTGAAAGGAAGAGAATTGTGATTTTATAGGCGAAAAAAAAAGATACTGCAGATCATGAGATAAGATAACGTTGGAATACAAGCTTTGTATTTCTATTGTTTCAAGATACTGAAACTCATTTTGATAAAACTAATTTAATTTGTACTTAACAGACTGAAATATTATCCATTAGCTTAGAGACTTTATAAAATTCAGTTTAAGACACATCATTGGGGCTAAAGGAAGCTTTAATCCAGCAGCAGTACCAAAATGAAGTTAAATCAAAATGGTTATGGCAGATTGTTACACTTGTTTCAAGAGCATAACATATTTAAGACTTAATTACTTAGATGTAACTCTTTTGCAGTGTTCACACATCTGGCCTCATCAGTCTACATGGGGCCCAGCATCCTCCTCATCCTCACATTGTGCCAGTTCAGGCCCACTCTCTCCTCCTAGTGGCAGCTCTTTGATATGACCCTGTGCTCAGACACAGACATTACATCACTTTGACTCTCATGTTTAAAAAAAAAAAACACATCCAGTCTGCACTCAGTGACGGTTACGCAACAGACATTATTATTCTGCAGCCAGCTGCAGTCCAAGGCTCTGCCAAGCCACCCACGTCAATGCTTCCCTCCCGCCCGCCCGCCGCAATCAACCACTAGCGGGCCATTGTACTGGAAGCGCTCACCATCGGTATTATCTAATCAGTATTGAACTGTTCCAAATGAAACTCTGGATCTCCAGGTTTGTGTCCTGGCACATACTGTGTAGGCTCACTTTTATGATTCATATGTTTGGCAGTGTGGTGGTGCTTTTTGTGCTGCAGGCTCGCTGAACCGCCGCTGCCCTCTGGTTACGGCCCCCAAGAGGAAACTGTTTGGAAATGGAAGTTTTGTTGTCTTTTTCAGCAGCTGAGGCTGTGCAGGTCACTAACTGCTTTGTTGAGAGAAATTTTTTTGTTGTAATATGCTAATGTGTTTTTTGTGTATGAGGTGTGAGGTTGAGGTGCTGGCGGTGTTGCTGCCAGGCAAATGGATGAAGGGACAGATACAGGATGGATGTACGAGGGGGAGAGAGAGGGACACATATACTGCACATGTACTTTAAGTTCAGTTCCAGTCAATACAACGCCTTCAACCTTAGAGACTAATTCATATACTAATAATAATAATAATAATAATTAAAGCTGCAAGCAGCGATGTACGGGCCCTCGCTGACCTGCGCGAGTCGGGGTTACTGGCGGACGCCTCTCCTTGCGACCGCGCATTTGCGCGTCACTCGTACACTGAAAATCGTCGCCAATGAAAAGTGAACTCCCTGCTGAGTTCATTGATACCTCACTCAAGCCTATACGCCATACAGGTCATTATCTGTGAAAAGGGGCGTGGTCGCATCATAGGGGGGCGGGTCAAACATCACCACTGAAAAAGGAACTCTCTGCTGAGTTCATTGATACCTCACTCTAGCCTATATGTCATACTGGTCATTATCTGTGAAAAGGGGCGTGGTCGCATCATAGGGGGGCGGGTCAAACATCACCACTGAAATAGGAACTCTCTGCTGAGTTCATTGATATCACACACAAGCCTATGCGTCATACAGGTCGATATTGGTGAAAGGGGGCGTGGCCGCATCATAAAGGGGTGGGTCAAACATCCCCATTGAAGAAGGAACTCTCTGCTGAGTTCATTGATACCTCACACAAGGCCTATACGTCATACAGGTCATTTTCTGTGAAAGGGGCGTGGCCGCATCATAGGGGGGCGGGTCAAACATCATCACTGAAAAAAAAAAAGGAACTCTGCAGAGTTCATTGATACCTCACACAAGCCTATACGTCATACAGGTCATTATCTGTGAAAGGGGGCGTGGCCGCATCATAGGTGGGCGGGTCAAACATCACCAATGAAGAAGGAACTCTTAGCTGAGTTCATTGATACCTCACACAAGCCTATACGTCATACAGGTCATTATCTGTGAAAGGGGCGTGGCCGCATCATAGGGGGGCGGGTCAAACATCATCAGTGAAAAAGGAACTCTCTGCTGAGTTCATTGACACCTCACACAAGACTATACACCTTAAATGGGTCACTATTATGTAAAGGGGCGTGGCTTAATCATGGGGGGGCGGGCAAACCATCACAAGTGAAAAAGAAAGTCTCTGCTGAGTTCATTGACACCTCACACAAAGCTATACCATGAACTGTTCAAATGTTATGAAAGGGGGCGTGGTCTGAGTACATGGGCGTGGTCAAATTATAGGGGCTACCTCAGTTTCACATGTAGACCACACATTCTAAGTTTCATGTAAATCGGATGATGTTTGTCATATAAGGCATATTTCCTGTTGCCAGATGGTGGCGCTATCTCCAAAAGTCCATATTGGCCTGCAGATGTCCTCAGGCCTGGACTCTTGGTGATTGTGGGAAATTTCAAGCAGATACGACAACGTACACTGTAGTTACAGCCACTTTCTCCTTCATCGCTAAACACTCAAAATGGCCGCCATGCCACGCCCACACCGTTTGACGAAAAGTTTTTCTTTTAATAACTTTTCATCGTTAACATCTCAAGATGACTCAGACCAAGTTTGAAGCTGATCGGATGAAATCTCTAGGAGGAGTTCGTTAAAGTATAGCACCTTGTCTTTTAGGCCTACTTCCTGTTGCCACTAGGGGGCGCTATGACTTTGAGCAAATATCGGCGTGTAGATGTCGTCAGGGGCGGACTCTGATGAATCATGGAAAGTTTCAAGCCAATCGGACCATGTACGCTCAAGTTACACCCACTTCCTGTTTTGGTGGCAATCGCACAAAATGGCCGCCCGTCACGGCCACGCCCTATGACGAAAAATTTTTCTTTTAATAACTTTTCATCGTTAACATGTTAAGATGACACACACCAAGTTTGAAGCTGATCGGATGAAAGCTCTAGGAGGAGTTCGTTAAAGTACGACATGTGGAAATGGCCAAAATCGCACTATCGCACATTCAAAACAAAATGGCGGACTTCCTGTTGGGTTTAGGGGGGCTACAATGGAGTTTTATGTCCGCCCTGCCATGTTACAGATGTGTACCAAGTTTCGTGACTCTACGTTAAGCGAGTTGCAGGGGCTCAATTTTCTTAATTTTGTAGGTGGCGCTAGCGAGCCATTTTTTGTGCGCCTATTCCCGAAACCATTAAAATACGTAAATTTTCACCAGACTTGATGCGACCGCCAAATTTGGTGAGTTTTTGAATATGATAAGTCCTCCAAAAAGGCAATTCATTTGACGGAAAAAGAATAATAATAATAATTAAAACTGCAAGCAGTGATGAAGGGCCCTCGCCTCTTCGCAGTTCGGGGGTACTGGCAGAGGCCAATCTTTGCGGCAGTGAATTTGCGCGGCACTCAGACACTGCAAATCGTCACCAATGAAGATGGAAGTCCCTGCTGTAAGACTCTACGTCATACAGTTCATTATCTGTGGAGGGGGCGTGGCCAAATCCCAGGGGGCGGGTCAAAGCATCACCAATGAAGAAGGAACTCTCTGCTGAGTTCATTGACATCTTACACACGACTGTAGCTTAAACGGTTCAAATGTTACGGACGGGGGCGTGGCCTGTGTGAGTGGGCGTGGTTAAAGTATAGGGGCCAGCTCAGTATCACATGTAGACCACACATTCTAAGTTTCATGTAAATCGGATGATGTTTGTCATATTAGGCTGATTTCCTGTTGCCAGTTGGTGGCGCTGTCTCCAAAAGTCCATATTGGCCTCTAGATGTCCTCAGGCCTGGACTCTTGGTGATTGTGGGAAATTTCAAGCAGATACGACAACGTACACTGTAGTTACAGCTAGTGGTGGGCGATACTGCAAAATTTGGTATCGATCCGATACCAAATACATATAGGGTCCGTATTGCCGATACCGATACCAATACGATACTTTTTACTTAAAAAATACTTTTGTGTAGGGGAGAGCATTTCATTATTCTGAGGTGAATGAATGATCAATTCTTTAGGCAATATTTTTTTTATTAATGTATTGAAGTGCAAAAAATGATTAGTTATTAGGCACTGTAGAATGAATACAAACCAAATTTTACAGCCTTTTTAAAAAATAAATAAATAAATAAATAGCCTAAAGAATAACAAATGTCTCCCTTTTTTCTGGTTTTAAAATCAAATGAAATAAAGTGCACACAAGTTGCACAAGTGTATTTTAATGTTAGAGGGGGCGTGATAAGTGAATACAGCCCAGGTCTAAATTAATTAAAATTTGTCAGGTTGCTCTCAGCTTCGCGATGTCTTATTCTTGAGCAATCACACTAACTAATGCACAAGGCGATATGACATGACTAACATAATATTAGCCTACTCTTACAAGCTACCTGGGTATTCTCTGCCTCTCTGAAATGACTCTCCCAACGAACTCTGTCTCTGTGCCGGGGGTCTGGAAGTGGATTGATTTCCCTCCTCATTTCTTCGTTTTTGTAGATCAGCATTTTCCTTGTCATGTGTTTTTAAGTGTTTGTATAGGTTTGTAGTGTTGCCACAGTATCGAATGCTCTTTTTTACACGTATCACAAGTTGCAGTATTATCATTTAGTGCCGTAAAATAGCTCCACACAACACTTCTCTTGCTCTCGGCCACCCTGATCTCTCATTCAATGTGCTATCAGTCTCGCTGCTCCTCTGCGCGTTGTGTCAGTGAGTCACGTGACGACACAACAACGAATCACAGCAGAGGAGCAGGAGGGGGAGGAGGAGCAATGTTCCAAGATGTGAAAGCGGCGTTTGCTCAGGAAGGTGGAAGACACAAGCAAAGTATAGTGAACGTAGAGGAGAGATAACTAAATTAAAATATCGATTCAATTACAGTTGTATCGATCAAATACCAATACCAGCGTTGGCATCGATACTATCGATATTTAGATCGATCCGCCCACCCCTAGTTACAGCCACTTTCTCCTTCATCAGAGTGGGTCTCTCTGTGTGTGTGTGTGTGTGCTTCTGTCTGTGTGTGTGTGTGTGTGCTTCTGTCTGTGTGTGTGTGTGTGCTTCTGTGTGTGTGTGTTCAAGCTGTCTGTGTGTGTGTGTGTGCTTCTGTCTGTGTGTGTGTGTGTGTGTGTGTGTGTGTGTGGGTGTACAGATTGTGGGAAATTTCAAGCAGATTCGACAACGTTTCACTGTAGTTTCAGCCACTTTCTCCTTCATCAGAGTGGGTCTCTGTGTGTGTGTGTGTGTGATGAACTGTGTGTGTGTGTGTGTGTGTGTGTGTGTGGGGGGGGGGTGTAGAGTACAGGCCATTGAGAGAACACCAAGGGTTTGCAGCACTATCAAAAAAAGCAAAGGGGGGGGGTACTCTGAAGAAACTAGAATATAAGACATGTTTTCACTTATTTCACACTTTTTTGTTAAGTGTGTGTGCGTCTGTCTATGTGTGTGTGTGTATATCGGTCAGTCTGTGTGTGTGTGTGTGTGTTGGGTTTGATTGAATGAAGTTTCAGAAATAAATCCAAAAAGAAGGTACATTAACGTCACAGCTGATATGCCTCTTATTATCTAGTAGAATAGCATAGTATTAATCTAATCAAACGTAAAATACTGAAAGAAAATGTCTATCACAATGTGCAAATAAAATGAATATCCTATCCTGCAAAGCACCAAAAACGAGTCACACACTAGCTAGCAACATCTATGGTATGCAGTGGAAAATTAGCAAGCTAGCAAAACACAGATAAGCTAACTGCTTCACATTACAGGCTAAAAACGGTTAATATTAGCATAACATTTAAGACAGAAACAACTTAGGGATAGCTTAATCTGCTGTTACAATAGCTAGATATACTGTAAGTACCAACTTACATCGTCTCTGACTTCAGTACAGGCGACTGCCGTTATAAAAATAGCACAAAGCGTCGGCGATTTCTGGCGTAACTTACGAAATTAACGTGCGTAATGAACGTAGCCGTAACTAACGTAACTTTAACTAAACAGTCTCTGTAGCATAAGGAATTCACAACATTGTGTGTGTGTGTGTGTGTGTGTGTTTGTCCTACCTCTACTTAATACCCCATGAAGCTCATTGAGAACACCGTCAAGGTATGTTGCTATAGCATAGTGATTTCAGGGGGGGGGCTGCTAGCTGAGTCACATGACTGACAGTCACACAGGGAGGGTTGGGTGGCTGCCAGCTGAGTCACATTACAGTGTCATTACAGGCTCTCCCACATGTTATCCCCATTTAATAAACGAACTATTTAGTCAGATAGGCATTTGTTGTGAAAGAAATACAGTTATAATTTATAGCATTTTATTCAAAATCCTAAATTTCATGCAGATGGGATTAATGCTATTGCAATGTGGGTAATGAATTAAAAAAAAAAAATTCTAACAGCCCCATGTAATGTCCGATTCACTCAAGATTTGGCATGGATGCTCATGTTGCTATGCGGAACAACTGTCTTTTATTTGGTGGCAATCGAATAAATCTTGGCCAGATACACAACACAACTTCCTGTTTCAATAGCCGCCTACAGGAAGAAAAAAATATATTAAAAAAATAAAAAAAAATTCTAACGGCGCCATCTAATGGCTTATTGACTTGAAATTTGGCATGCATGCTCACACCACTATGCGGAACAAATGTGTGATGTTTGGTGGTAATCGGAATAAATCTTGGCCAGATATGCAACTTCCTCTTTCAAGAACCCGGACAGGAAGTTGGTACTCAATAACTTGCACATTTTTTGCACTATCAAATTTCTTTGGATAACTTTTCATCATGAGTGTCAGTAGATATTACCTGCAAAGATTCAAGAAGATTGCAGTCACGGCCTAGGAGGAGTTCGAAAGAATGTGAAACACATGACAATTCATAAATTCAAAATGGCCGCCTTCTGGTTGGGCGGAGCTAATTAAGGTAAATGGGAAATATGTTCGCAATGGTTAGAGCAATATGTGTATCAAATTTGGTGAAGATCGGAGTAACTATGTCCAAGTTAAGGCCTTTCCAGACATTAGGGGGCGCTATAGAGCCCGCCTACAGGTATGGGCCAAATGGCTGAACAGACTCCCAAAGCTCCCGGTCTTTACATGGGCGCCAAAATTTGTGAGTTTTCGTATATATTGAGGCCCGTCAAAAATGAGCCCAAGTGCTAAATCCACTTAAGGGGGCGCTATAGAGCAACCGTACCACTCTCAAGCCTAAATGTGTATTCAGATGAAAGAGTTTCATATTCTGCACATGGCTGCAAGATTTGGAGAGTTTTCATCAATCCTAAGGTCCTCAAAAACGTCTTTGAAATATGAGACATTTTGAAATTCATATATCGTAAATTATAAATTTTTTTAGATTTTTTATAAAAATAGCCTGATACAGTTCCAGATGATACGCATGTTCCCTCAAAAATTTTAGCAACATTAGGGGCGCTATGGAGCACTCTGTCATCCCCGAGCCCAATCAAAGACTTGGAATTCTGTCATTTTTTATAGGTGTGACATGTGTGCAAATTTTTGCGAATTTTACCACATGAAAAGTCCTCAAAAATGACAGTGAAGGTGCTTTGAATAATAATAATAATAATTAAAACTGCATGCAGTGATGAAAACCTTCAATTCAATGGAAATTCTTTTATTCAAATGCCCCTTCTGTGAATTTTACTACAGATTTGGGTCAATCAACACTGAAAATTGTTTGAAAAGTGAACTCCCTGCTGAGTTCATTGATGCCTATAATCAAAGTCATTTTTGAAAGGGGGCGTGGCCGCATCATAGGGGGCGGGTCAAACATCACCATGAAAAAGGAACATCTGCTGAGTTCATTGATACCTCACACAAGCCTATGGGTCCTCAACAGGTCATTATCTGTGAAAGGGGCGTGGCCGCATCATAAAATGGGTCAAAATGTGAAAAGGAACTCTCTGCTGAGTTCATTAACAAGCCTGATTCATTATCTGTGAATGGCCGCATCATAAAACATCAAATGAAAAGGAACTCTCTGCTGAGTTCATTGACACCTCACACAAGACTGTACCATAAGGGTTCAAATGTTATGGCCTGTGTGGGTGGGCGTGGTCAAATTATAGGGGCAACCTCAGTTTCACATGTAGACCACACATTCTAAGTTTCATGTAAATCGGATGATGTTTGTCATATTAGGCTGATTTCCTGTTGCCAGTGGTGGCGCTGTCTCAAAAAAATTTGGCCTGTCAGATGTCCTCAGGCCTGGACTCTTGGTGATTGTGGGAAATTTCAAGCAGATACAACAACGACACTGTAGTTACAGCCAGTGGTCTCCTTCAAAAACACTCAAAATGGCCGCCATGCCACGGTATCAGTTTTTTTTAATAACCCATCCAAGTGACAAGACCTAAGTTTGAAGTGATCGGATGACTTGCAAAGATTCAAATATTGAGCACCTTGTCTTTTAAATTTCACTATATGACTTTGAGGCAAATATGGCGTGTAGAAGGGGCGGACTCTGATGAATCCTGAAAATTTCAAGCAGATGACAACGTATGTAGTTACAATCGAAACACTCAAAATGGCCGCCATTGCCCACACCGTTTGAAATAACTTTTCATTTAAGGTTTAAATGACTCAGACTGATCAATTTGAAGCTGATGGATAAAAGCTCTAGGAGGAGTTCGTTAAAGTACAGCACCTTGTCTTTAAAAAATTACA